>BSAI01000123.1:3353141-3400156 GCA_036245035.1 Adrianichthys oophorus | reverse complement strand
CCACTGGAATAGCGTTGTTTGCGTAGACTGTTGTAGAGTTACGATAGTTGTAAGAATGTCAATGAGTTACAGGATTGACCATTTATCAGTGTGAATCAGCTCATTTTGACGCAGAGAAGCACCTTTTCATATTGGCTTCACACAAATATGCGACACATTACTAGCGCAGCTGCTTTTCTTCGGTTGGAGAGTTACGGTAGTCAAATGAATGTTAACGCTGGAGCTAAAGTTCTGGGATAAAAGACAGAATTCCTGTTGACTCGCAAGAAAACTGTAACGAACTGTCCTTGAAAAGATTATTTTCATTCACAAATAGTCCTAAAAATCCCTTAATAACTGTTACCGTCCTGATTTTCCCTTATTTAGATGTCATCCTCGGAGAAAGAAACACAAAACTCCTCGTCTCAGCGAGCAAAAAGCCCAGCTGAGGAGAGCAGAGAACCTGTGCAGCTCTGTCCCCTCCGCTAAACACATCTGAGTTTCCACTTACAGCCACAAGCTAATCTTAAATCCTTCCCAACATGATTCGTCGACACAGACGTCATGGCTGCCATTTGAAACTCAAAGCCCACTCTTGGGTCAACTGTTGTTTTGTCTTCTATTTGCGAGGGACAGAACAGAGCACATGTGAATTCCAAAGCAAAAACCATAAAAGTTCCACACATAGAAATCCAAGATTCTTTTTTTGTCTGTAACAGCAGTTCCGAAAATCCGAAAAGTTTTGTTCCGCTTTATTTTGAAGAGAAAAAAAGGTCGGCTTGCAGCAGTTACCTTCGCCCAGGTCCATGACGGCCAGCACAGCACTGCAGCTTGCCTCTCCGAGCTCATTGGTCGCCAGGCAGGTGTAGAGGCCAGCGTTGGTTGTGCGGCAGTCCCGTATCCACAGCCCGCTTGACTCCTGAGCATCTGAAGGGGGAAGGAGCTCGTCGTTGTGGTACCAGGTCAGCACAGGTTTCGGATGTCCTGACACCGACACCCTCAGACGGATATCACAACCTGCTCCCACTGCTGCCTTACGGAGTTTACGGGTGAAAACTGGAGCTGATGGCTTTGGGATTTTGGACCCAGTGTCTTGAAAAACTGTGTCATTGGGGATTTTGGCCTTCTTGGGGGGGGGCATCAGGAAAGGAACTCGACTCTGGGACATATGCCATTTTGGTTTAGACTTTTTAACAACCCGAACCTTCAGAGGGCAATTGACTGATGATGAAAGATGCCATCGGTTCAGATGTGTTGGGGTTCACAGATAAAAATCCCAGACGGTTCTTGCACCAGGAGCTGAAATAATCCACCAGTCACAGTTATACAATTTTCTTTCTGACAATTGATGCAAAATTACAAAGAAAATAAGTCAATTACAGGAAGTATTCTCAAAAAAAGTACATCTCAGCAAGCTGAGCATGCCCAGACCATGAAACCCCCACCACAGTTTCACAAATACTACTACATTTTCAAGCTAAACTGCATTCATGCTTTTCTTTCTCCAAAAACAGAACAAGTATTTCATGTTTATCTTATTGTTTCAGCTCTGAAAACCTCCTGGCTTGTCCAGCAATTTTTTTATCGCCCTGTAGATGGGTAACCACTCAGTTCTTGTGAGACCTACACCGATGAAATTTGTGTTTTTGACATGTCGTTGTGCAATTTTGTTGACGTTTGAGGCTTATATGAAGAAAATGAAGCTCAAAATAAAGTTTTTGAGTATTTCTAGACTCAATTGATGAAAAAAAGGGAGTGTAAGCTACTGGGAGAACATGGAAATGGAGAGATCTCAGCTATGAGTGACGGGAAGAGGGGCGGGGTCATGATGCACCAATGGTCCCCCGCACACAATTGAGAGGTGAATTTCTAATGAACTCCTGCCACTCTGGAGAAACTATGTCCTATGAAATGACACTGATTTTTACTTTGCATAAAGTCTTAAGAGTGTTTTTGCAACTTTAGCAACTATTTACTATCAGAAATTCTCACTTTTATTTTGGAATAAAACTGAAACCTTGTCATCGGTTTAACCAGGTCCAATAACTATTAATACTTTTATTCTAAAGTACTTTTAAGTCATTGTCAGCCAAAACCAGATTTAAAATAAATGTTTTTAAATTTTTAAAACTGTTATTTGTGCAATTTCTTCATTAAAATGAGATTTTGAATGGAAAAAAGGAGAATTTTTAATCTTGAACCTTTCAAAATAAAGTTAACTTTAGTTTTATCGTAAACAACACTTTATCAATAAACAGATACATCTCTATAATTTTCCTGTTATTTCTGAGCACAGCTCAATATTTGAAACGAAAAGAAAAGGAAAAAGCATTTACCTTTGGTTTCACTTCTAGTGCCGGAGGGAAATTCTCTGGACATCCTCGCAAAAGTCAAGGTAACAAAATCCCATTGAGCAAAAAGTTTCATCTCAAATGATCTGTCCTTTAGCATAAGCAGACTGTAGGTGCAAGTCTGCCCCAGATTATGAAGCATTAGCAGCCACTGCCATGGTCTCTTTCTACAGCTTTAACCTCAGGAGGAAGAAGTGGACAAAAAAAATTATTTCTCCAAATGTCAAACCACTTAGACCTTTTGTTCTTGGGTGTTTCTAACGTCATGTAAAAATCCCTTTTTTTACCTTTTCATGCGACTCGTGACTTAAACCAGCTCTTGTTATCCCTCTCCTTCTCCCCATGTTTCTGCTTTGGCCCCCCACCTCCCCCCAGGCTGGGAGTGACAGCTGCACCGATAGGTCACATTTCTTGGACTCCCCGGCACAATCTGTTCCCACACGCTTACGCACATGCACGCACCGTGCACTCACCGCACTCCAAGCCTTTTAGATAATGCCTGAAATGTACGTGTGGTTGAGTGTGTGGCAGACAGACAGAAACAGTCTAATTGAGCTTCTTTAAAATCTAAAAAATACAACAAAACTCTTTATTTTCAGTTCAGTCTCAGTTTATTTACACAACTTTTTATAATCAATTTGTTTCGTTATAAACTTATGAAGTTTTCTTATTGTTTTACTAAAATATTTGTTTATTATCGTCACATTCTACTCTTTTAACACTGTTTTTTAAACTGTTATCCCAAAGTACAATGTTTATTTACTCTAAAAAATATTCATTACTACAAAAGAAGAAAAATTTAGTTTCACCCTTTAACACCGACTCCAGTGTTGCCGTTCTTTGAATTACCACAGGGGCGGGGCTAGAATATCTTGAATGTGGGGCGAGAGGGGGGCAAAAACGAGAACAGTAGAGTAGAAGACCACAAAGGACAGAATCAAAAATATGTTTTTGTAACAGTGTTGTTACTATTATTGTTTTTAATTCACGCTTTTGTCACAGTACTTTTGCAAAGCTTTTTGGTGGGGGGGCAGCTGTCCTCCCCTTGCCCACCCCCACCCCTCCTGTAGCTCCACCCCTGAATTACAGTACCTCTTCAAGCATTTACTTAATTAACTTAATTCTAATGGATTCTCCAGCTAAAAAAAATCTGTTTTGCACTGATATGCAGCACGTTACATTAGTAAAGTCTTTACGCAATTCATGTAATTCTAACCAATTCTGGAGTAAATGCAAATTCTTTAAGCTGATACGCAACACTTTTTGCCTTAAGGTACGCCAGGCATTCGAGAACACACATTCTTGAAAATACGTTAAGCCCACGGTGTTCACCCCTCATCAGGAAGAAGCTTCTTCTTCTTCTATCAACTGTCGTTTCTTCCAAGTGTCACAGAAACAGAAGAAACAGAAACGTTCGGTTCATCGCCAGCGTCCTTGCAATGGCAGATATGGATTACCATCATGTCAGGAGAGTGGGCTTGGTTTATCTTCATTTAAGAAACAAACGGAGATGAGAATTTGAGTTCAAGTACAGGCGTCAAATTCCCGTAGCAGACGTTATGGAAAACCAAACGGATATTACTGATAAGAAAAACTGCAAGGAGAGGGCAGTTCCTCTTTGTTCTAATACTTATGTTTAGCACTAAAGTTAGTACTACCATCAGATGATATCTTCTCATTCAGCTGCAGAAGGACTTGTTGTGATGATCATAATTACATTATAATCCTTAAAACCCCACGCTAAATCGACTCACAAGCTGTTGGTTCTAGTGAGACCAAAACACTAAAACTTGATGCTAATATTTAGGAGTCACCTTAAATTTCATTTGTTCCTGTCCAGTTGTTTACCCTTCTTTCAATGCAATATGTAATTTATAGAATTTGGCAGCAATAATAACTTATTAATAGTCTCCTATATTTTAAATAAAAATACATTGAAAAAAAAAAGATTTTTTGTACTTCAGTCAAGTCTTATATTTTTATTAGTCAAAAACCTTACTTGTGTTTTGATGACTTTTACTGCCCTCTTTTGGTCAGAAAATGCACAGCACTTTTAATTAAGAAATCTTAATTACATTTTTTTCTTTTCTTTTTTTTTTAAATAAATGAACTAAAGGGATTTAACTTGTTAAATAAGACTTCCAAAAGGTCATGAAATAATAGAAACTTGATTTGTGGCGGCCGTGTTGCAGCGGCGGTCGACCTCTGTTAAAGTTTCACTTGAAAACATTGAAAACAAATAATATTAATGGTAGAAATACAATCACATGTGACGCATTGTTGTTTCTCAGTTTTCCAAGCAATGAAGTAATTTAGACAATAATCTAGAATAATAACCATAATGACATTTTTTGAGTTGACAAAAATCTCATTTGTGCAAAAGACTTGCACTGAGGCAAAATATGACATAGAAGAAGAAACAAAAATCCAGCAAGAGTTACTTTTTGTTAGCCCAAGTGAGCAAAAGAATTTCCGCTGACAAAACAGGGGAAAAAATGTCATTCTGTGTGAAAGTTCAGCAAAGCTGGAAATGCAACATCCCATCAGTCAAGGCCATGCTTTGTTATCTTTATTGTGAACCTATAACAAAATGCTTTTGCTCACAGGCTACACGCAAACCCAGATAGCTGCTGCTCAGTCTAAACATATATGAGTAGAAAAGCGTTGCCGAGGAGTGTCTAGTTTGTGGACTTTTTCCAGGATCACATGTAGGATTGACCGTTTTTCTGTCATGGTGTTGTGTGTGGTCGTCGTTTTGGGTCCTCTTTGGATCCACGGTCTGCTTCAAGCCTGCAACGGAGAGGAACTACCGAAAGAGGTAGTGGTGTCCTGGTTCAGGGAACGGGTTCTGGAGGGTCTGGGGAACCCCCCTCAGAATAAAACACCAGGCCCTCGTGGAAGTGGGGCAAACTTGGAGATGCTCATGAGGGTTCCCAGGTCAAAGCAAGGAGTGCTGCATCGAAACCAGCCAGTACCAAAGCAAGGAACATCTGAAATGATTTTATTTCCAAGTTCAGGTGAGAAAACAAGTTTTTTGTACATAATTAGATTTTTGCATTTTGTCATAAAAAGAAAAACTCTTAAAAAATGTCGAAAAAAATGCAGCTGGCAATTTCCCTTTAAATATCTCTAATGCATTAAATGTAAATGATTTGTAGAATAATTTTATGTTAGAAGAAGTACTATCTGCCAAACATTGAAAAAAAAAAAGTCATTAAATGATCTTCAAAAATTGAGTTTAGTTTAGCCTGCTATGCCTTACTTAGCCACTAGAGGTCAGGCAAGAGTAAAGCCAGAGGTTAAGAAAACCACTCCGATAAAAACTGGGTTTTTGGTGTTTTTATTAGGTTCTTGTGGCATTTTTCTGATCCTGGAGGACATATATAAAGAATGTGAGCTTAAAATTGCAGTTTTTAGTATTTCCTTATTCAAGTCACTGTAAATCAGAAGCAGACCAAAAAAATGGCATTTGAAAAAGGTCATGTTTGTTAAGTAGTTGATACTTTAGGCGGGCCACAAGCTCCCGGCTCCGCCCCGATTTTGTTTTCCTCATTCGAGCTGGTTAGGGGTGTGAGGGGCTGTAAGACAGTGGGAGAGCCTGTAAATAGAGAGCTCGCAGTTATGTGTGACAGGAGGTAAGGTTGTTCCACGCCAACAGTCCCGCCCACAACCGCAAGGCAAATTTCTACTGAACTAGTATCGCTCTGCAGAAATTATGTCCTAGAAAAAGACAGGTTTTTTTTTTAATTTTGGCTTTAAAGGGCGTAACCATAACAGACCACCGATCAGGAGTGGATTCTTAAGAAAAAATGTCAACATGAGAGGAGATATGTTTAGAAATCTAGGTAAAATATTGGTATGGACCTTCTATTTTTAACCTTCTATTATCTTAAGTTGTGTTGTCCTTTTTTTACTGTGAGAAACACAGTTTTCATGGTTATGTCTGGATATTTTCCCTTATACGGTACGATATATTACGAGGAAGCATTTTGTGACGAGCTGCTAATGTTGACATTATTTTTCTGTGTTTTGCAGACTTCTCCTGTTCCACAGCTGACTCCGTTACAGGAGAAACCGCCACTCGGATCTCTTTTCACTTCCAGCCCTCGTCGACGGTCCTGAAGGGTGTGGTCACGTCTGCCCATTTCTGGTTGTTCACGGGCAAAGAAGCCTCCACCAATTCATCTGCGACACTTTTCATTCTCACGTCAGCTCAGCAGCTCCGTCAGGCTGCGGGAGCTCCGTCCAGCTCCACCGCTGACGGATGGACCACCTACTTCCTGGATCAAGAGATGCTGGTTTCTGTGTCTGAGGGTCCGTTTTGGCTTCAAGTCCTCTGCAGAAGATGCCAGTGTCACGCAAGGGAGCCAGAAAAATCGCCATTTCTGCAAGTTCACATTCACGCAGGTCGTGTGCGTTCAACCCGTGAAGCTGCGTTCACCATCCCTTGGTCTCCGTCCGCCATCTACCGCCTTCAGAGGCCATCCGAGGAAAGGCCGGCGAACAGCGACTGCCAGCGAGCAGGGGTGGAGATCAGCTTTGAGGAGCTGGGATGGGACAACTGGATCGTCCATCCCAAGACGATGACCTTCTTCTACTGTCACGGGAACTGCTCGGCCGTGGACCGGACCAGCGCCATGCTGGGGATGTCTCAATGTTGCGCTCCTGTCCCCGGTACGATGAGGTCCCTAAAGGTCACCACCACCTCTGACGGCGGCTACTCATTCAAGTTGGAGACCCTGCCCAACATTATACCTGAGGACTGTGCTTGCATTTGAAGACACAACTGTCATACTCAAAAATGCCATTTGGAGCTGAATTTTCTTTATATCCGTCCTCCATCACTGGAAAAATTGGCACAAGAACATTTTAAAAACACCAAAAACATGATTGTCATCAGTTACTTCTTAAATTTTCTTTGATTCGGACATTGATGTGGTTGGGTTTTAGACGGCACCGTCCCAATTGTTTTAAACCTCCCCTCACCGCCGAACATACATCGCACATTAAAAGGACTTTTTAAAAATGCATTCTTCTGTCATTCGTTCTACTGTAGTCATGACAACGTCAAAGGTTTTCTTTTCAGTCTGCACATGTTCACTTTGATAAATCGGAAGTTGGTCACAAAGAGAATTGTGATATGAAAGGGGACACAAACGTTTCTGAAAAAAATATTACATTTTTGGCATTCAGTTGAAAAATGGTCAACTATATAAAAATATGACAAAATGTCATACTTCATTTTTATGTTATCATAAAAATGAAGTATGACATTTTGTAGAAATAAAGCATTGTTTTACACTGTAAGCGAGGTAATTGTTGCAAAAAAGAAATCAAATCTATTCAATGAAATTCTTTATCTTTGACATGTCCAAACCTTGGTTAAGGAATGTGGAAAAACTTCAATAATCAATAAACATTTTCTTAAAGGCTAAAAAAAAAAGTGTTAGAGGTTGGGAAAATTTGACTGTTCATTAGATCTGTATGTCGTAATCAATTTAACTTTGCTGCCATAGAATCAAAGAGTTTAACACCAAATATCAGTCTAAAATTAACCATTTACATTTTAATATTAAGAAACGGCTACACCCCAATCATTACGATGTAAAAACATGGGCGGAGCTACAGGGGGGCTGCCCCACCTGCAAAAAGTTCAGCATTCGTCTCATTGACAAAGATTAAATCATCAATAAAAGCTTGAAGCCCTGCAATAAATGCTGCTTAAATCAAATGAGACAGTTAGAAATAAAGATTTATAAAAGAGCTGTAAACAGTACTGTCAAATTAACTTTAAAAGCTTCCCTTAAAATGCATTCTTGGGTTCTCTAAAACTAAACAAATCTGCAAAAATTAATATTTTTAAGGCATAAGAAAAGAAATAAAAAAAAAAAAAAATTTTTTTTTTTTTTTAAAGCCATGACAGAAAACTGACAAAAGTATAAGCTTTACTTTGACACTGTCCTGTAGAGGGCACTGCTGACCCACTTTCCCCCTCTCCATCTTTTAACATTGATTTCCAGTTTAAAATGTGTTTCTTGGGAGTGATGGGAAGAGGAAAAAATAAATAAAACTGTAGTAGAGCAGTTGTAGCAAACACACCAAGCCCATTTCAAATATTTATTTACTCTGAAGACAAAAATAATCTCTACAGTTACAAAACTACAAAACTTGCAGGAGAAGAAAAGTACAAAAAAACCCAAATGAGTACCGTATTTAAAAAAGGAATGTCGTACCTTGCAATACATTGTAAAAACTGGAAGTGAGATGAACAGAGACAAGAAAAAAAAAAAAAAAAAAAAAAAAAAAAGACGACAGCATCAGACAGGTTTTTGGCACGTCAGAGGCCCTCCTTGCATCATAGAACCCCAAACAGATAACAAATCTCAAGTCGCATTTTCACAATAAAGCCATTGGGATAATCAAAGGAAACGTGTTGGAAATGATTGAATCGTGACTTTTTGTTTACATGCTCACATTCTGTCAAAGACTGAAAGAAAAATGCAAAAATAACACGTACCAAGAGAAGGTCATTTCCAGAGGCAAGGAAAAACAAATTCTCAATGTGCGTTTTAATCGTTGTGCTACTTAACTTAAACAAGAAGGATCTATAAACACTATGCTTTCAGCTGAAACAAAGTTTGGTAAAGGTGAAACTTGAGTTTTGGTCAGAGAAAAGAAAAAAAAAAAAAAAAAGGTGATTGCACAGAAAAGAAAAAAATATAAGCATTTTTTGGGTCAAAGAATTCAAGCATCGCCCAGGTAAATAAGGTTTGGCCGACTAGAGTAAGTGTAGTTTGGAAATAAAATGGTTTTGGAACCGGTGTGAATTCTTGCCAGTAAATTACCGTTGTTTCAAAACAAAAGCCTCCCAAAAAAATGTGATCCATTAAACACAACCAGCCTCAAAGAAACATTCAGCAGTGACTCTTTTGGAGAAATACAAAAGTAAGTAAAAACAAAAAAAGTACAGATAACCATAAACCTTAGAGAAGTCCAGCATGGAGACGGATTACTGCGAAAGGCGGGAAAGGAACCGCCAAGATGAAAGAAGGCTTGGGATGGAAGGCTGGCAAGCACAAAGTCCGGGATGAGTGGTGGAAATGTCCCGACACAGCTTGGTCAGCACTTCTGACCACTAATACTGAAAGGCACAATTCCCTCATCCATGCTTTGGTCTCCCTCAGTGGTCTGACTGCATTCCAGTATGTGCTTCCCCGTGTGTTCAAGGCCAGAAGCCGAGGTTGGACGTACGTTCAGGCATGTATTCCTGGACGAAAAACAAAAACAGTGGCTCAGGATGGAAAACATTTCTCAACTTAGGACAACTGCAGCTGTAACATAAACCCTTTTAAGGTACGTTCACGTTACCCTCGGCAATGCGTGTTCATGCTCCAGGTCTGAATACATTTCAAATATGCTTGAATTCGGTAATTGGGGCTGGCTTATGATCCTTTTACATTTTGGGGATTTTTTAGCAGGGCTTTTAACAAGCCAATTGTGTAGCCCCAGAAACCCGATTCAATTTATTAAGAGGAGAGTGAACAGTAGTTAGTAGACCTTCAGGACCAGGATTGACTCATCAACCCTGATGTAGAATGGCCATTTTCATCATGGCTATGGTTACTTCAACTAAAAAAAAAAAAAGCAGGTCTTTACTCCTTTAACATCAATGCTTTAGCTCCAATGTTGATATTCTTTTGACTACTGTAACTCTTTAACCGTTGATGCAATTAACGCAATTCCAGTAGATTCTGAAGTGGAGAAAGGCAGATTTGCGTGAAATGCGAATTTAAATTCTCCAAGTCAGAACCAGCTGATTCGCATTGATTGCATTTTGGTTGAAGGGTTACACTAGGTGTCATCTGTGACGTCTCTGGTGTGAAAGGGTTAAAGTTGTTTTTGAGGTCTACGTTGCCATGTTGGATGGACGTCATGGTACCAAACCAATTGTCTTTTCAAATATAACGTCTGTTAAAGCACTCCATACAAAGTTAATGTAGAACTGGACTGGTTCCTCTCTGGTGGGAATGGGTTCATCACTGGAATCATCTGACCTCATTGGAACAGTGGTGTACCTTTCTCACTGGCCTCTCCCTGCTTCTCCTGGGCGAAGTTCAGGCGGTTCTGCTCAGCAGCTGTCTGCACAGCTGTGTTGACCTCCGGGCTGCTGCTCCGTGAAGGGCTTCCTTCATCTGCCTGGTATGCGAGGTCCAGGTGCTGCTGCGCCATCTTCAGATGCCTCCTCAACCGCTCAAGCTCCCTGGACGAGGGGCCCTCATCCCCAAAGCTCTCCCGCCCAGAATCGCCAATGGGCAAGTCTCTCAGCTCCTTTATCTTCTCCTTCTTCATGTTGGCATGGTATCCTGGTGGAGCGGTGGGCATGGAGCGGGCCGAGGGTGGACGGGAGGTGCGCGAGTTGAGGGCTGCCCGCCGGCGGAAGGTGTCGCGGATTCCGCCAATTCCCAAATGAAGGATTTCCAAGATGGTGAGGAGGAGGCAGAGGAACGAGACTGCGTACATCACCAGCAGGAAGATGGTCTTCTCGGTTGGCCTGGACACGAAGCAGTCCACGGTGTGGGGGCACGGCGAGCGGGTGCACACATACGAGGGAATCACCTCAAAGCCGTACAGGATGTACTGGCCGCAAAGGAAGCCGATCTCGAAGGCAGACCTCCACAGCAGTTGGCAGATGTAGACTTTCATGAGTCCATTACGAAGAATCCGCCGTCGACCGTCATGCTTTTTCTCAGAACCTTTATTTAAAACAGAACCATTTACAACCCACCTTACAGAACCGGTACATGCTGCAATGCTTCTTTACGCACCACTTTTTTCAGCTTTCTCTGGTTTTTCTAGTTCGATCACCTCAAGGATCATGGGGTCCTCTTCTCCGTTGTCCTCCATCTCTTCGTAGTCTCGCGCTGTCCCTCGTTTCACCACCGGCATCCTCTTCTTCCTGTTCCGAAATTGCCGGTAGTCGCTGTCGTCAATGCGTGCGATCTTGTGGATGGCAAAGCCCAGATACATGATGGTAGGGGTGCTTATCATAATCACCTGCAGACAAAGTGTTACAGACTTTTCACTCAGACTCATCAGCCGCAAGACTAGTTTCAGTTCGAGAGAATCACCTGGAAGATCCAGTATCGGACGTGCGAGAGCGGCGCAAAGGCATCGTAGCACACGTTCTCGCAACCGGGCTGCTGGGTGTTGCAGATGAATTTACTCTGCTCATCGTAGTAAATGGTCTCGCCGCCAACGGCCGTTAGGACGATGCGAAAGATGATGAGCACCGTCAGCCAGATCTTTCCCACAAAGGTGGAGTGGTTGGAGATCTCGTCCAGCAAGCGTGTTAGGAAGCTCCAACTCATGGTGCCGAGGAGACTGAAGCGCTAAATAGGGTCTAGATATTGGGGGAGGAAAAAAAAAAAAAAAAAAAAAAGTTGGCACATTAACGAAACAACGCATTTCTACATCTGTAGGTTTCCAATTTCTGAGATCCAAGTTTGTAGTTCTTTATTTCATTGAAAAGAACCACTTTGATAAAATGTTTTTTTTTTTTTACATGTTTGTGTCATTTTTCTTATGGAGGATATATATAAATAGTTTGAAAGGTTTTTTTTCCTCTTTTTTTTCCTGAGTTTATTCATCAAAAAAAAAAAAAAAAAAAAAAAAAAAAAAAATCACTGAATGAGGAACAGATGAAAACAAGACGTGCATTTGTGACGTAGAAAATCTGCTAGGCGCATACAACTTCGTTTTCCTTGTCCGAGTTTTGAACCGATTTGGCTCAAAACGGTACGGCTGGATAGCTCCAATATCGGTCACCATTTTTGCTGCACCTGTAATGTTAGTTTGGGGTGTGAGGGACTGCAAGTTAGTGGGAGAGCATGAAAACAGAGAGTTCTCAGCAATGGAGAACAGCAGAGTTAAACTACTGCCACACTGCAGAAACCATGTCCTAGAAAACAGTAGGTTTTTGGCTAAAATTGTAGTTAGAAGACCACAGGAAATGCTTTTAAAATAGCTAAAAAAAAATACTGATCGAAGTGGGAACTTAAGCCCTCAGCTTTAAGAGACTATCAAACCGGATTTTGTATTTTAAAAAGCTGTTTGCGAAAACTAGGACACTATAAAAACAAAAGGTGTTGCAGAACTAATGACTTCCGAAAAGAAACGTTACAGACCGCACAATTAATTGCAACATGAATCTGAATCCATTTAAGATGCACATTGTTTCCCCAACTTTTAGTGCTTTTATAAGCCTGCAGCTCAACAGCAATACTCCTAATTGGCCTAATAAAGTTTCCAACAGCATCAAAACTACCAGCTTTACACACCAACAAAGTTATCTGAAAAACACAGGCCATTAATTTTGGAAACAACTGAAGATTATTAAAAAAAAATAAAATAAAAGATTAAGGAAATCCACGGTGACAAACCTGCTTGAAATCAAAGTGGCGTCTGGCGAGTCGGAGCGAGCCGTATGCAGCAAGTACACTTCGAAAGGTACAAACAGTCAGGAAATTTGCTTCTCATCTCAGAGCCCAAGATGATCCCACAAAACCCATTTCTGAACATAAGAACCCACTTGGACTTTGATTGCATCCATTTTTCGAGAAGTGATTTTCAAAATGAGGGTTTGAAATGCATTCCGAACCAGAAAAGTGGACAAAAAGTATCAGATTTATCAGCAACTAAAAGAGTTTGACTCACTTCAACTGACTTAAGCCTGACCTGTAAACGTGTCTCATCAGGTCATTGAGCTCAGATATTAACTCACCAGGTTAGTCATCCTGGTGCACCACCTTACAGTTTGATCCACGCGATTTGACAGGATATAATGCGACCGTTTCAAAGAAAGTGACCCTGACTTTCAGGTAAATCCTGATTTATTTTTTTTTCCTCTCAGTTGTGGGAACGTCCACGATGTTTGACTAAAACAGAGGAAGCGGCGACCCTGAGACACATCAGGAGACAGAAACAAGTCCAGCTGCAAAAGGCAACATCTGTTTCAGCTCCGACTATTTACACAAACACATATGCAAGTGTTGCTCCACGTGCGTCTGGAGGTAGCAACCAGGAATCTCAGAGGAAAAAAGCAAAAAAAAAAAAAAAAAAGGATCCAGATGAGTGATGCCCCGAACAACCTGCCAACATACCTTTCCTCTGCTGGCACCATCAGCTCATTAAGTCAAGTTTCTAGCAGCTAATATCATTTAAATGCTAGCAATGCAATTTAAATGTTAGCAAACCAAAAAAGAACTATTTTGGGATGCGATAAAGACCTTTTAGTGACCTTATCTTATTTCTTAAACACCCCCGCAAACATTTCTTGGAGAAACCACAACTAGGGGGAAAAAAAAAAAAAAAAAACATTAAAATTTAATATTAAGAAAAAAAAAAAAAAAAAAAACCTAAATTTTTTTAGGCCCTTTTTTTTTTAATTATCTGGAGTTCAGCTACTGTTTGAAAAAGTCCCTAAAAAAATAAAAGCTTTCCAGAACAAAATAAAAGCACCATTGTAAAAAAAATAAAAGCTGGTAATGACCCAAACAATACATGCGACTTTTTTAATGATGCCAAATTTTTGCAGCCTCCTACAAAGATGAATGCTTTTATTTCAACAAAATAAGTCAATTTGTTCATGTTGGCTTAAGCTAGCTCTGATTTAATGACTTTTCTGCTTCAGGAGCCACTGGGCTCCAGGAGGAGGTGTGGGGGGAGGAGGAGGAGGTGGAGAGGGATTTTGGGCAAAAGCCTCTGGACAAAGCAGACATTCCTTCCTAACCAAAACCAGAAAGCTTGGATTTTTAGGGTTCATGGAACAGACACAGGGGCAAATGCAAACACAAATGCCATCATGTGCTCTCGCAGGCACGAGGCTCAACTAGAAAAAAATCAATAAATAAGAGAATATAGAACGTTAAAGACTTTAAGACATTGAAGTCGACTTACACTGAAGGAGGAAAGTAGGCAGGTTTTCCTGCTGACTCAGACAAAAATATTTTGGGAATTGTGGCATTCGTGGAGGAAAACAAAGTGTGGCCAAATTTTAGTGGGGCAACAAAATAGAAAGGTAGAAATTTAAACGACTTCCAGGTTGTCAAACCCAAGTTTTACCTGGTATTAAGGACTAATTGATCAAAAAGAATATTTGAGGCAGAAAACACTTTTAGTTTTACTTTAAAGCTACTACAAAAACTTTGTTGTAAAGCTTTGAATGCATAAACAGTTGTTTTAAAAGTGTCCTTTGAGGTCATTTTTGGCAAAATATTACACTTTAAGGACTCACCACTTTCCGGCACGCGCCGCTCCGACAGTCGCCTCGCGGACACTCACACGTCACGAAACCTCGCTCCAGAACTTTGTTTCAAGTGGCCGACCACCTAAATTAGCGTAACTTTATGTTTGGAAGTGCGGAGGAAATAAGCTCCACGCGCTTACCGTCCACGCGCTCCAATCTGCGCGCGCGGCGTCTGGCTTTCAGCTTAATTGCGTCACCAGGTTTTTCTAATTAGCGCGCGCGCTCATCTGCAGCCGTAGTGATTAGCCATCCCAGCCCGGGTTGACCCCATGTGACGGGGTCCCAACGAAGCGGACAAAAAAAGAAGGGATCTTTGATTTGAGTCGTCTCCCTCTCCACTCTTTTTTTTCTTCCTCCTACTCATCCTCCTCCTCTTCCTTCTTCTCCTCCTAACTCTGCCCCATTCATACAGAGGAGGCCCCTTGTATGAAACCCGAGACGCTGACTACCGTTCTACCCTTACAACAATAAAGACAGAGATTGCGTGTTTTATAGTGGGGGAAAGTGAAGTGGTCCAACGCGGGAGCCAGGGGGGACCCCATATGATGAAAAAACAAAACAAAATAACACCAAAATAGGACCTAGTTTCGTCCAGAGGCGGTCCTGGCTAGTTTGGCACCCTGGGCATTACACAAGACAACACCCCCCCCCCCCCAAACATAAAAAAGGAAAAATAAACCAAAACAACAAAAAAATATATACAGCTTATACTGTAGTTTCTGCAGAATGGCAGGAAGTCGGGGCAGAGTAAGCCTGCCACTATTTCCCCACATGCTTCTGTTTACGCGCTAGCTTACAGCTGATGTTTTAGCAGTATTTTAGCAAAAGCTTTGCCTTTTTTTGCTGACAGAAAACAACAATAACTTTCTTGGTTTTTCACTACCAAAGTAGATGATAATTAAAAGAAACACAAGCAAAAAGTCAGACTATCAGATTTCAATATCAAACTATGAAGTGACCAGGTTTTCTAAGTTGCAGTACTGGATGCAGATGGATTTCAGCCATTAAAAATTTCTATATTTCTTCGGTTCTGCTTTACTTATTTAAATTCTTTGAGTTGATCTACACTTTAAATGTTAAATAACATATTAAATATAATTTGATCTACCCAGGCCTGGATTTAGCCAGCCCCACTGTGGGATGCAGGTAGAATATTAGGGGTGTGCTGATAATTTGGGGAGTCATATCCCTTGGAGCCCCTAAAACGGATAGAAAACTATGCTATCACCACATCAATTCTTCTACCCATATATTTATCTTCCCCTTTGATCTATTTGTCTTATGTGCTTTATGTTGAATGCTCTTCCTGACACTACACACTGCTTTTACCAGGCTTGGGACATGCACAAGCAGGATACTGGTTTGTGCCTTGTTGAGGCTGCATTTCTCTTTTTTTTCATGTCATTACTGTATGCTTTTTGTCCATGTGTTTGTCCATCCCTACGTTTTTTTTTGGTGTATTATTTTATTTACTTGCTTTTCTTATGTTGTGTGTTTTATAATTTACATTTCTTTAGTAATTGGGGATTTTTGTGGGCCTAGCCCCCCTTGCCCATGCCTTGGATTTACCTCTTTTCATTATGAATGTTATTCTAACTGAACATTTTAATACTTTTTTTTTGTTGATCATGTCTCTTGTCACCTTTTTTTGTTTTTTCATGAGTTCTTTTGTCGTCAGTCTAGCTCAAAGCATTTGGGAGCCTTTAAGACCACTTGGCCTACTTAGTAATCAACCGTTGAAACAAAAGACAGAGTTAAATTCATACTTTCATTGGGAAAAAGAAAGTCCAAATATGTAGTTAATTGCCTTCATAGTAGATATTCAAGTCGAACCAGCCCTGCAATAAATCCTACTTTTATGAAGGTTGTAATGTTCACTTTTGGATTTATGATTCAAGTTTATAGTGATTGTGGAGGCTGAAGTGTTGCTTGCTGTGTGTAAAACATTACACACAGTAAGGGCTGTGTCTAACCGCTGGTCTGCCCCGCAACATTAATGGCTTGGACAAAATATCCCCAAACTGTACCACTTCAAATTGCCCAAAGAGATGAATAAAAGACTGAACTTCATAACCTTCCACAGTTCACAGCATGTGTTCATCGCACAGAAATGTAAGACTTGCATAAGAGCTTCTATAAATGTTCAAAACTGGCAAAGTATTCACTGGGATATTATGACCTGAAATATTTTGGCTGTTGATTGTCAGCGTTATCCTGATAATGTTGTTGTTGTTGCCGTGACAACACACTACAATAACTGATATTTTGGCACAAAGTGTGGGCCTCTAGGAAGATGACAGGTCCTTGGCAAAAGTACATTTTTCTCTCAGTTTTGGGCTGATAAATATTGTGGAATGAGTTTAGTGTCTGAAATTCAAACCAAATTTCAAATCCTCAATAGCAACCAATGCCTAACCCTTTAACAGCGGAGCTTTGGCTCTAGAATTGACGTTCATTCGACTACCGTGAATTTTGAACCGTTTACAGAACTATCATAATTCCAGCTGATTCTGTCACTGAGGAAAGCAGCTTTGTGCTAATATGCAACACTTTACGATAGCATCGGTGGAAAGATAAATCGCTTTTATCCACGTCAAAATCAACTGATTTGCGCTGATCGCATAAATGGTTGGAGAGTTACAGTAGGTCAAAGAGCAACATCTCCGATGTTAAAAGGTCAAAGCTAGCACAGCAACTAATGCTTATACTAGCACAACAACCATTTCTTACGCTACCACATTAAGTAATGCTTATGCTAGCACAACAACCAATACTTATGTTAGCATCGTAACCAATGCTAGCATAACACTCATTGCTAATGCTAGCTATGTCAGCATTATTCTTATAATTACATTCAGAATGTGTTGGGCTATAAGCGTGTCAATTTTAATTTTGTTTCTAATGGTTTGTCTTGTTCTTGCTAGTCTGACTTCCTTGGAAGGTTGCTATGCTAAAACCAATGTAGTGAATATGAACGCTTACAAAAATTCTAAGTCTGAATTTAAAAAATTAGGACATTGAAAACAAAACTTTGAATTGACAAGAGTAAAATGGTGATTTGGCAACTTTTTGACGGTCGAAGTTTCTCTGCACAACCGTTTTTGTGTTAGGCCTACATGACAAAAAACTATATTTGGAGCCATTGACACAAGAACATTTTGAGCACCTCTGTGTACTTTGAAAGATTTAAAGCTTGTAGTTTTATTGTTTTTTTCGCAGTACAAATTCAAATCTCGATATATTTTTTTTGATGAGAGGGGGGAGGTCATAGAATTTTTCTATGTTTTTTTTTTTTTTTGCAACGCGTCAACGTTCATTAGCTTTTACTCACATCCAGGGGAAAAATGTGTTTTAAACAGTCTGTAATAGACATGCTTCTTAACCTCGTTAACACCGGAGATGTCGCCGGTAACAGATGCTCTTTGAACTTTCGTAACTCGTCGTCCGTTTACGCGGTCAATGTTAATCAGACGATTTTGGCACTGGGAAAAGCGGCTTTGCAAATCAGGTTTGCACTGATATGCAGCACTTTACGTTGTTAAAGTAACAATGAAAAGCTGCTTTTCTCCATTTCAGAATCTGCTAGAATTACGTTCGGTAAAGAGTTCAAAGGTTATGCTAGTTGAAAGAATGTAAACAAAAATTAACCTTATTTTGGCTGTGGAGACACACTAAAACAAAAGGTGGTGCCTTCCATGAAGAAAAAAAGGATAGATCCACAACTGACTTTTTTTTTTTTTACACGTCTCGATTTAACAAATACATGTACCAATTTTTACATAATTGGGAGAAAGTTCAGTTGTCCCATTGATTTGGAAAAACAATTGATTTTTTTCCAAAAGGGTCACCACATTTGAATGTAGGTGGACATGCTTATTTATTATTAGAATCCCATCCCAGGACTTTTAAAGGAACCCAAAGAAAACACAATAGACTGACATTAAAAGGCCCGCTCCAATCATCTTTTGAGGTTTTTTATGTGGTCTTTGAATTATGGTTTTGCTGTTTTTTTGCCAAAATCAAAAAAACTATGTCGTTTTCTAGGACATAGTTTCTGCAGAGTGGCAGGAGTTCATCAGAAATTTGCCTCTGAGTTGTGGGTGGGACCGTGGGCATGAAGCAACCCCGCCCATCCTTTCCATCACCCATAGTTAAGACCTCACAACCCCAGGCTAACATCTGCGGTGCAACAAAAATGGCTAGCAATATTGGAGTTATCCAGTCATGCAGTTTGGATCCCGATGCCAGCTTAGATGAGGAAAACAAAGTCGTACATAGATCTGTTGGTCTGCAAGTGGATGCATCAGAACGGAGCGAAGCAGGGGGTTTGTGGGCTGCCCACCGCATTTTCTGTCACAAATACGATCTTTTTTTAGCAACATTTTTTTCATCTGCTCCAGATTCACAGCGATTTGAATAAAGAAACACTCAGAAATTGAGTCTTGAGCATAATTTTCTTTATGTATGTCCTCCATCATCAGAGTGAGTCTTTAAATCCCAACTCCAATTAGGCATCCCATTGGTCCAGAGGAGAACTGTGTGACAGTAGTTCCTCCACTTGGAAGCCCATCATCCAAAAATGTGCTTGACTCTGGTGTTCAACAGATTTACTTGCCGTCATGCATGCTGCAGCTGTACGCCTCCTGACTTACCAAAGGACCTGAATTGTTTGGAGTTGGGTGGGAGGTTGAATCAGGCCAGATGTCTGCATCCCAGCTTCCTGCCTCACTATCTGCCCTCCTTATTTTCTTCTGTTCTCTGATACGAATGAGTCATGACCCCCCCTCCCTCCCCCATCACCTGCAAAAACATGGCATGTGCGTATTGAAATTCACAAAATACGTCCTACTGATAAAAATGGGGGCTTACAATTCTTTTCCTGTGCCCCTGCTGGGTGAATATTAACTGCTCGATTAGGGGCAGCAGTCTCTGATATGCAGCACTTTCCCCTTTCGCCCACCCGTGCTGCCCGCCGCCTCTCCCTACTGCAAGCACACGTTGCGGTAATGTTTTAGTATCACCTCCGATTGCTTATTTCCTCCCAAAGCATAAAAAGTTTGTTACATAAACTGATAGCATGCAACCATTATGACTCATGCATCTTTTTAGGATAATTAATTTTCACTACAAAATATTTAGTTGTTTCCTTGCTTGTAGTTGGTTCCTGGGAGGATACAGCAATCGTTAAGATGCAGAAAAATACAGGAGAAACACTTCCCACATGGAGAGTGATGGCAACCAATGCATGCCTCAGTTTGAGCCAGAAAGCTGAATTAATGACGTACTGTATGCACTGCCATTAACTGTTTTATTTGCCTGCCTCTTTTGCTTCTATGCAAGATGTTTTTTTTCTCCTGCAGGGAAAAAACTTTAAAAAAAAAAAAAGGGCTGATTGGATTGGTTACCCTAAGCGTGACCTTTAACCCTTCTTGTGCACAAACAAGAATTCCGCCACACAATGTGCTCTTCTTTAATGGCGTGCTGTAGACCGGAGGAAGCATTAAAACCAGGCCGCCCCGAAGGACGCGGGCCAGCAGTCACCAGTCATTTGTGCACTCACTTGGCTGCAACTAAAGGTGAAGGCAGGTCTTTTTCAAGCATGTGCGCGGCATATGTAGGGCACCAAACCGCGCAGCACGCACGGTCGGGGCTATTGGAGTGGCCGGAGACTGCTCTGCTCCTTTTAAGCGGGAGCCAGAGGCTACGAGGGAAAACAGGGTCGCTTGTCTTTGTTTTTTTGGCTTGGCTTCCTCTTCAGTGCTGAACAGCATTAGCATCATCGCAACAAACAAATCACCTGCCAGGCAAGAGTAATTCCTCCCCGCGCTGACAAATAGAAAATAAGTTTGGTCAGCAAACGAGTGTTGGTGTCCCAGTTTCTTAAGCTAGGTATACAGCATTTGACTGGGCGTTAAAGAACATGATGTTCACATTGGAAAAGCAAGGAGGGGCTTCTTATTCTTTTTCTACCGTTTACTGACTTGGTGCAAAATGTCAAACCGGTGCACATCTCATGATCTTGGCACGAAATGGAAACGGTTCAGTTGATTGTTAGCATCCTTGCAATGGCAGGAGAGTGTATAATCTTTATTTGAAAAACAAATGTAAACATCAGGCTCGTCGCCATGTCTGGGTTCGATAAATAAACTAAATCCACATGTCACTACCAAAATCTCAGATTTTGAAAGTTCGACCTAGTTTAACTGGCAATACGCGCTCGTGTCCACATGTTTTGGATGAAGAGCCTGAAAAGGGTTTAAGAAATGCGGGAGCCGGAAAGGCACATTTACGTGCGTTTAGATAAACCTTTCTTTGGAAGTGGCTTCTGGAACACGTGTTGCCAAAGGTGGAGTGAACAGAGATTTTAAAAAATATTTTGGGCTAGCTCTTGTTGTTTACAAAAACGTAAGTAGCTACGCGTGAATGCGAGAGTTTTAAACGCGGAAGCCCAAAATGTGTGTGTACCAAGACTTTTCATTGGAAGAGGCAACTAAAAACGTGTGTTACCATGGGGATATGAATGAAGCTTAAAAAAAAAAGTGTTAGCTTGTTGTTGTATGTAGCTTTTTCTTAACACCTGATTTTGGTAAACAAAGCAATGTTTGCATCCTGAACCCATCAGGGACGCGAAAAGTACACCGAAAGTTCCAAAAACGTTCAGGATACATATTGGAAGCGTTTGCGTGGATCTACATATGACTTATCATTGGAAGTGGCCTCTTGAACACGTCTTAACGAGGGCAGTGTGAACGTAGCTTAAAACTATATTTTGTGCTAGCTCGTTATTTAGAAACAGTTTTAAAAAACTTGCAAAGCTACATGTGAACGCAAGAATTTTGAACTCAGAAATGCACGCTTATCGAGACTTTCCATCGGAAGTGGCCACTTGAACGACCGTTGCAGAAGGCGGTGTGTACGTATTTTTATTGTAACACAAATTTTTTTTCCGATAAACAAAAGTGAGCACCCTAAACCCATTAGGGCTGAGAAAAGTAAACCAAAAACATTCGGAAAGACACACATATTGGAAACGTGTTCACATGGTCTTTTAAACGGAAGTGGCCTTTTGCACGCGTGTTGCCAAGGGCGATGTGAACGTAGCTCTCATTGTTCTCAAACTGTCTTAAAAATATGCGTAGCTTCGCGTGAACCCAAGGGTTTTGAACGCGGAAGTCCGAAATGTGTGTTTTACTGAGATTTTTTACTGGAGGTGGCCACTTGAACAGAAGTTGTCGATTTGTACGTAGCTTTATTGGAACACAGTTTTTCAGTAAACAAAAGCACAGTTAGCATCATGAGCAAATGTTTCAAAAACGTGCAGAAGGACATACAAATTAGAGGAAAACTGCTAAACGTGCAGAGGTAAGAACTCACTTTATTCGAGGATATCCTGAACCGACGTTTTGAGAAATCTAGGAAAGCTATTTTAACAAAGTAGACACACAAAAAGAAAGTTTTATACTCAAGTTTACAACATAAACATCTTTAAAAAAATAAAACTCAAGATTTATGTATTAATTTATGACACATTTACATAAAATTACGCTTGTTTTAATTGAAATCACAGCTGTAACAGACATACTTTACGTTAATCCTTGAAAAACCAAAACTAACCATAAAAACATATTTTTATTTAAGAAAAACAGAATTTTTTACGCTTGTATTTAATGATTTTTAAACATTTGTGAAAACTTTGACACCATAATTGGGGGTAAAATGCTTCATAACCTCGTGCTAATGCTTAAACATACAAAAGGAGGGAGTACTGTCAGGATTAAAAGGTCCCATCTTAATTTAAGTTCATTGCATGACAGAATTCATCCCCTTCGCCCCCTCCTCAACGTAATGCCCCTAATTCCTGGCATCCAAATCTGCTCTGCTCCACATTTCTTGAATGCTACAGATGTTTTAGGAACAACGTGACATGCACTTAGGTGAACCGGAGAACGGGACGTCCATAAAAGAAACAAGGCACACTCCATTTGAGCTGTAGAAAAGTTTGGCAGGATGTTTTTTCTGGAGAAAAAAAAATGATGCAACCAAAGCTTTTTACAGGTTTATGTACCACATGAATGAGTCCAATCATTTTCAATCCCATGGCTTAGAGCAACAAGCGTAATGGGAGAAGACTGAGTGCGGACTGTGCAAGAAAGAAAACAAAGACGCATTTGCTCAGGCTTACTAAACTTTTGTTTTTCTTTTTTTTTTAATCTCGGCTAACTTTTTCTCAGTTGACACACACAGTCTGCGTGTTTTCTTTTATGACTCTGCTTCGTCTTGCAGGGTTGTGTGCAGTTTCACTCCGAACATGGCCTCCCACTGTGTCCTGACCCAGGCCAGCAGGTCCTGAAGGAGCTCGGCGCTCTCCGACCGCATGCACCACGTCCTCTCCTGTTTCACAGTCTGCGGGAAAACAAAAAAAAAAAAGTGTGAAAAGCAGCTCCACCAAACGAAAATTAAAATGTTTACCGCCTTTGCCAAAATGACAACAGAGCTTTGTTTTTAAACATTTCCTTGTGGCAATCTCACTGTTTTTGCCTTCGTCACAACTGCCCTTATGGGTGGAAACTGGTGAAAAATAAAACCTGTACAGGGCAGGTGGCAAATTGTAGAAGATTGTAAAGATTGTAGTTTGCACGGTAAGCCTGTAGAGCCAAAATGTTCACGCACAAATTTTCTACAGGCCTGGTGCAGGCGACAGGTCGTAGCTAACACTTACAAAACATGTACGCGGAAATAGGTGAAGTGGGTGAGACGGAAGTGTGTCGTACGGAAAAACTGTGCCATACAATTCGGACACAAACCGCAATTATTGATTTCCCCTCCATGATCAATGTTCAAACAGTTGGTACTTCCATGAATTAAAGGGGTTGTCATTCATACATCACTACCAAACCCAAGTCCCTCATTGGTCAAAGTATGAACTGGTTTGAGTTTCAAAGCGCAAAGCCAAAGTGGTCACAGTAACGTGTGTAGCTACACGTGAACGCTAAAGTTTTAAACGTGGATCCCCAAAATGCCTATTTACATACATTAACATAGAGTTGTCATTGAAAGTGGAGACTTGAACGCGCATTTCCGAGGGCGGTGTGATCGTAACTTAAGGTTCAGTGAGGGTGAAATAGGTCAGACGCAGCTTTGTTGTACATACTTTTCTTTTTTCAACCCTCCAAACCATGTGCACTGCGCAAGTTAGTTCTGTTTTAACCGCCCTTTGGGCAATTATGTAAAACCTGTACACCTTGCCAATGCTACATTTGCGTGTGATCAGCGATAAGTATGCGCTTCCTACTTACGACTAGGCGCCATACAACAGCATCACCTGTATGTCGCAATCGTGTGTAACTTCCATTATTCTAACAAATACTTCATGATACACTGACCGCACACAGGACAATGGTACATTCCATTGTCATGGCATACCTTAAGGTGGCCACTCAAGTCAACTGCAGGACATGCCTGAGCTCCCATTAAGAGATTGCCGCTCCTGTCTACCCCCACCCCCCGCCAACACACTACCACAAGCAACCCAAAAACTCGCACCATCCCTGGTCAACCACCCATACAACTGGATGTGACTAAGGCCTCACTCTGTTAAAAGAGGCGGCACAAACAACCGGAAGGAAAGCAAACCTCGTCGTAGAGCTTTATATCCATCCTGCACTGCTCAGACGGCCACAGGACGACAAAGCTCACGCAGCTGATGGGGAGAGTTTCCGAAACGGTGACGCTCCCGCTCTGCAATTCTTCGCTTTGACTTGCCGTCGAGCTTCCTTTCCTCCACTGGTGACTCTCTCTGAGCAGGTAGAGCGTCTCTCGAGTCGCTAAAACCGTCAGAGGCGTCCAAATATCATCTAGGACACAAACATACAAGATTGTTTTTTTTTTTTTTGTCCAAAATTTTTCATTGACTCTAAAATAAAAGTACATCTATATCCATAAGGCACTGCTTCACTCTAATATGTGAAAAAAACAGTTTTTTTTATACAAAAAAAAACTTTTTGTTGTAGTTTTCAACTAGGAAAGTATGTCGGTCTCATTAACATTCAAATATTATATTTTACCGGTTTTCCTAAAAGTTCTTAACAGATAAATTCATGTAAATTTCATTTTTAAGCAAAAATTCTTGACATAAATTAGTATCAAATATTAAGAGGTGGTTATCGTGTCAAGGCTCCGACATTTTTTTCTTCTTCTTGGGTTTAGGTATTGTACACTGTAACAGTCCTTTCTTGTTTATGTTGTGGTTGTTTTTTTGCTTTGAATACGGTTTATGTCTTGTGGTTGATTTTTCCCCCCTTTTTTTTGCAGTTGTTCCTAAAAATAAAGCCAAATTAACAGTTTGTGAAAAAAAATTGACTGACTCAAACAAACTTTTGCCAGAATTGTATGCATTTTTATAACCCACAGGGTGTCCCATAAGTCTCCATACATAGGAGACATAATATATACCATAGATATATGGTTCTAACATGTATTTCTTTATATCTCAGATATCCCAGAGAATGCTTTTGAATAAAGGGCAAAAAATTGAAATGTGTTCCTGACAAAAGTCAAATAGAGCATTATATAAATAAAAATGGTTTATGTCAACCCCTCCGCGAACCGCCACCTTAACGTGGTGGAGGGGTTTGAGAGCTCGAGTGATACCAGGAGCTAAGCTGTCTGGGGTTTTTGCCCCTGGTAGGGTCTCCCATGGTAAAAAGGTCCTGGGTGACAAGCCAGAGAAAGAGCAGTTCAGAAACTCTTTTGAGAAGAAACAGATCCAGTAATGTCGTCCGGATTGGTGTCACCGGGGCCACACCCTGGAGTCAGGCCTGAGGTAGGGGCTCGCAGGCAAGTGCATGGTGACCAGATCTCTTCCCACAGGGCCCGGTCGGAAACTACATGGGATTGCTCTCCTGTGGGCCCACCACCTGCAGGAGAGCTCATAAGGGGGAGACAAGTCTCTAACAGTGGTTTCAGCTTATGGGCCAAACAGCAGTTTGGAGTAGCCCACTTTCTCAGGGTCTCTCGAAGGGGTACTGGAAAGTGCCCCAACGGGGGACTCTATTGCTCTATTGTCTTCCTGGGGGACTTCAATGCTCATGTAACGACATGCAACGACAGTAGCACCTGGAGGGGTGTGATTGGTAGGAATGGCCTCCCTGATCTAAACCCAAGCAGTGTTTTGTTGTTGGACTTCTTTTCTTGTCATAGTTTGTCCATAACAAACACTATGTTTAAGAACAAGGGTGTCCATCAAAGCCGTTGGCATAAGGACACCTATAGGCAGCGGATCTATGATCAACTTCATAGTCGTTTCAGGCAACCTTTGGCCGTGCGTCTTGGACTCTCAGGTAAAGAGGGGCGGAGCTGTCAACTGATCACTACCTAGTGGTGTGTTGGATTCGCTGGCGGGGAAGGAGGCTGGAAAGACTTAGCAGACCCAAACGTACTCTGAGGGTCTGCTGGGAATGTCTGGCTGAGCCCTCCGTCAGGGAAGTCTTTAATTCTCACATTCGAGAGAGCTTCAAACAAGTACAGAGGGAGGATGGCAACATTGAGTCTGAATGGAGGGTGTATTCCAACTCCTGGGGAACCAAACTCCTCAGCCTGTTCGGTCTCTGTATGACCGGAGCAGGAGCTTAGACGGCATAGCCGGCAGCAAGTCAGACCTGTTCCAGGGTGCAAGTTGGACTCCCGCAGAGCTGCCCTTTATCATTGTCTCTGTTCATAGTCTTTATGGACAGAATTTCTTGGTGCAGCCAGGGGCCAGAGGGGGTCTGGTTTGGGATTTCCTCTCTGCTCTTTGCAGATGATGTTGTCCTGTTGGCTTCATCAAGCCAAGACCTCCAGCATGCATTTTTGCAGCCCAGTGTGAAGTAGTTGGGATGAGGGTCAACACCGCTAAGTCTGACGCCATGGTTCTTGACCAGAGAAATGTATTTTGGCCTTTTTGGGTGGGTGGAGTGCTCCTGCCCAGATGGAAAAGTTAAAGTATCTTGGGATCTTGTTCACGAGTGAGGGGAGATCAGAGTGCGAGATCGACAGGCGGATTGGTGCAGCGTCCACCACTGAACCCCACATTGCCTCTTTTTTCGTTTTTTCATTGCCTTTTTTCATATAAATATAAAATTATTATGGATTACCTTCTTTTTTTTGTTTTTGCACATGCCAATTAATTTTTGTAATTGTTTATTGTTTGCAATTTCTAAAAGTCATAATCAGTAATATGTTTATTAGCCATTTCTTGATGTTTAGGATTTTTTTTTACTAAGATATCGATAAATTTTTACAAATAAAAAAAAACATTACTAATTTGTAAAATTTTCTATTACATTTTATTTATGTTAAATTCAAATTTAATGGGAATTTGTTTATGAGTGTCTTTATTTAAATGATGCTTCTTTACATACACTATTTACTTTTTAAATGAATTAATTTATTTTATTATTATTAACAGAGTTATAAAAATGTTTTTAAAAATCAGGATTAAAAAAAAAATCTATATTAATAATGTGTTTTTTTCTCTAACCAAACTTGGGAATTTCTTTATTACAAAAAAAAGAAATAAATCATGTGTGGATGCTAGTAAAGAACAAAAAGCTCAGTTAAATCTTTTATATCAATCAAAGCAGTGCAGCCAGACCACAAGACTCTTTCAATAAGTTAATTAGAGAAAACATAAATATGTAGAAACATTCATCTTGAATTTGTGATTTTTTTCCCTTCGTATCCATTTATTTTACGTATGAAAAACAGCACAAAGTCAAAGACAGGAATGCCTGATTGAGGTAACATGACATGTCTCATTAGTTCTGCATCAAACCACTGGGATCTGTTCAGCATCAAAGTCTTTCCAGGGTTCTTCAAGCTTGAGAACTTACAGCAGCACCCACTAAAATGCAACCTATTCCCCTTGAGCAAACATGAAGCAGCATATTTAAAAGCAAACAGCTCGTACAGCTTTTCAACCTGCAAGGACTTTTAGCCTCTGATTTTCTACAAGCAACAGTTACAGGTCACTGGTGTTAAAAGCTTCCACTTACGTAGTTTAACATTTCATGTCACAAAAAGTAACGAGTTGAGGAGAAAGGCAGATCTAGACAGGTTAAAATTAGGACAATTGAAATTCCACCAACTTGCACAGCTATGTGTACCCTGCAGCTACGCCGGCTTGAAATGTCTCTACTGTTACAGACAGACGTGGGTCCGGCAGCGCTGATATGTTAAATCCCAACCGCACGCATGCAAACGCAGCCATCTGTCAACCCGCTGAGTCTAAACTGTATATATCTGCCTCATTTTATGGCAAAAACTAACATGGATTGTTGACAGGCAGCTCACGTCAGCCGTGGCCCACAAATCACCTCTTATTTTCCATATTTTCCTTTTCCTGTCTCTGGCTTTTTATCTCAAGAAATTAAACTTTTCTCTCAGTTTCCTTTGTTTAAAGCCTCTTCTTTCTGTCTTGCCGCTTTCACGCTTTGGGGGGGTCGCTACTACAGGATGAGAAATTGGTCCGAATACGAGCAAAATGATCCAAAATTTTGGCGTTACTTTTGGTTAGTTTTGTTTTCAAACTGGCAAGGCCAAATGCATTTACTACAGCTGTCTGTTTGGGGGAAATATTGCAAGAAAACAGATTTAACAGTCCTGGTAGCAGTCGATTCTTCGATCGCTATCTTCACCTCTTTGCTACACGACTACAGCTAGGTTTAATAAAGCTAATTGGAGTTGAAGAACTCCAATTAAAGAAAATTAATTCATTAGATTGATGAACAGGTTCTTGTTTTGAGAATTTTATTTAAAAAAAAAAAGGCTGCACGGTGGCCCAGTGGTTAGCGCTCCTGCCTCACAGCAAGAAGGTTCCCGGTTCAAGTCCTGGCTGGTGGACCTTTCTGTGTGGAGTTTGCATGTTCTCCCCGTGCATGCGTGGGTTTTCTCCGGGTACTCCGGCTTCCTCCCACCGTCCAAAAACATGCTTCATAGGTTAATTGGTTGCTCTAAATTGTCCCTAGGTGTGCATGTGAGTGTGCATGGGTGTGTGATTGTGGCCCCTGCGACAGACTGGCGACCCGTCCAGGGGTGTACCCTGCCTTCGCCCATGAGTAGCCGGGTTAGGCTCTGGCAACCCGGTGACCCCGAAAGGGATAAAGCGGTTTGGAAAATGAATGAATGAATATTTTCCAATTAAACACATGCTTTGATGCTAGCTTTTTCGGTAAGAATTCCTAAATTAAATAATAAAAGTTCAAGCTTAATAACTAGCTACTATTTTTGTCTTTTAACTCCAACATTGGAGCTTCAGCTCCAGTGTTGACATTCTTTTGACTTCCATAACTCTTGTGTAATTTCACAGAATTAACGTGATTCCAGGGGATTCTGAAGTGAACAAAAGGAGCCTTGCGCTGATATACAACACTTTACAGTAGTTAAGTGTTTACGCAATTAACGTAAATTAGCTGTCCGTGGAGAAAAGCGGCTTTGCAACATTATGCAACACTTTACGCTAGTTTTGCCTATTGCGTGTTGCCTTGTGATGCAACCCGGATCGTCTCCATATCAGAATCAACTGGTTCACAACAATTGCGTAAACAGTCAAAAAGTTACAGTATGTCAAAGAGTGTGAGTCATTCAAGTGTCGCAGACACATATCTCCGGTGTCTACAGCTATCATAGCGACTCATGCTTTCGCTAGCACAACAACCTTTAACTTGTGTTAAAGAGTTAGTAATTAGTCAAACAAAACTATTATTTAAATCAAATTTTGACAATTTTTGAAAATTTTTAATTAGATTTTTATTTCAGAATCAGAAAATATAAAAGTTAACTCTGATGTGGACCAAACAGCCCAGTGTCAAAGCAACCTTAAAGGGCAGAGCAAGTCCAGTATGATTAGCAAAGGATCAATCACTTTAGTATCACAATCAGCTGATTTGCATTGATCATGTGAACGATCTAATGCTACATTTACACCCGGCTCAGAAAGGCTCGTTCCAATGAAAAATCTACGTAAACATGCACATTTGGAAGCTGTGTTCAAACCTCCTGCATTCACACATTGCTATGCAAGTTTTTAACTCAATTTTTCTTTGTACCAAATGTTCACTGGAAGTTAAACTAGTTGAACTTTGACCTATCAGGGACTTGGCTTTGGTAGTGACGCACTAGTATCGGGTAGTGACAGACCTGTGTGAAGACCATATGCTAAAAGCACCTTCAAAAACCCACATTCAGCGCGTTCTTGGACACGCCACGGTGTGTATGTAACATTGGAGTTACAATATGTCAAAAAGCGTGTTTTGTTTTGGTGTCCCTTGGTAGATCTCCGTTGTTAAAGGGTTAAAGCTTCCCAAGTCTGTTTTTTTTTTTTTTTTTAACTGAAAAATGTTTGTTCTCTTAAGCAAATCATGTCAGGTGAAGTTTACTGTACTCTAGACCTCCATTTGACCGTCATTTGTCAAAATGTGTCATCTTTAAATTACACCCCATCACTGACTTTTTCCAGTTGGAGCTCTGACGAGACAAGATGGGTAGTTAAGGGTTGAGTCAAAAACTGGTGGTTTCACTGAATCATGTTGAGTCTTGAAATCTAATCTTTTTCTAATGTACAAAGAAGCAGACACACGCAAGTTCAGATAAAAGCACATTTCTCTGCTGATGACATGGAAAGGTCGACTGGGTTTGTCACCTTGCAGAACAAAAGCCAGCATGTAGAAGAACTGTATCTGTCCGTCCTCCACATCTGCTTGGATGTCCTCGCACACGAGAGGCCTTGAAGATTAAAAGAAACAAAGCTGATTAGGGAAACGTGAAGGGAGTTGTGAAAGGTTTGTGGCTGGCAGGTGCTGTCTTGGAAGCGTCTCAGCGTTTTCACATTTGCAAGCCCTAAGGATAATTGACGTAATAATGGCTGACAGGAATTGTACTGGGGAAACATTGGACGGACCTTCTGAGGCTGCGGTTAACTGCATCAGAAAACATGAAAGGAACCGCTTTGATTTGTTTTTATTTTTTGATTGTCGAGCAGTGAAGGCCAGATGAGAAACGGTTGGATTTTAGGCTTTGTCGTGCATTTGTACATGCAAACACTAATCTGTTCCTCGGGATGACGGCCGATCTCGTCATAAAGTGTTTTTCTCTAAACTAAAGGGATGTTGGTGTTTATTTACATTCTTCTAAATGGATGAAAACACTTTTTCGTCAAGACTGCTTCAAAGAAAACACACCCGCGCTGTCAGCGGGGCTGAAATGTTTGCTTATTCAAGCCACGTTTTTTGCACATTTTCAGGCAGATGAGAACTTTTTTTTCTTTCACCGAAACGATATTTTCATGAGAAGAACCACATTTTTTCTTTTGTCCTAACAGAAAACAACAAAAGAGCTGCGATCTTGTGAGCGAGGAAGAAAAACACGCAATTAAAAGGTGTTAAAAAAAATTACAGATGGCGATAACATACGACACGAGGGCTGATAGATGCTTCAGAATTTGTAGAGCGACACATGTTCCCAATTAAGATGTGGTTTACCAGCTAATTTAGTAGGGCAGTTTTACTAAATGAAGTCTAAAAAAAGCTGATTGTAATCAACTAAAGATGTGCGAGAAATGTGCAGTGCTAGAACTTCTACGGCTATAACTCCCTTTAACATACAACCGCATACAAATGTGCGCAAGGCTATTCTGACCACATCTTTCAGCATGAACACAAATAAAATGAAACAGTTTTGCAGAGTTTTTTTTTGGCGTCTAAAGGATCATCCACGCATTCAGACATCTCACAATCGAGGACCGTACCAGAGGTGGTGCTGTGCCGACAGCCTCGTGGTGGAGATGGATTTCAGCTTGCTATCGGACTTGTGCGCCATCTCACGGACAATTCCTGAGAGAAAAAGAGAAAGGAAAACATCCAAATCTGAGAGGGGGGATGGGGGAGTTTCGTAACATTTATCTAGAGCCCTTTGGTAGGAATGCCAATTCAGAGTTTTATCAAACAGACGTCAACAGCAAACGAAAAGCTTTCAAATCCTGACATTTCTTGAGTCATTAAGGGGAAATGCCAGTAAAAGACGGATTAGCCAGTTGGGTTTTGTGGTGGAAATCCCTTGATTTTCACCTCTAATTTTCTCTCAGTTTTTTTTTTTTTTTTTTAAATTTTCAAAAGCAACCAGAATACTTACTGAAGTTGGAACCTGTGGTCCCACATTTAAACACTTCTAGATCTTGAAGATAATGTCCAATCGTGAACTTGCAGACCTGAATGAGAAATCTATCCACAACTGCCTGGAAACACCTCAGCATCCATCCAGATGGGTTTGGAAAGCATCCTTTGAAAGGTATAGGGTAGAGCTACCCAACCTACATTGTCAAGATCTACAACCTTACTAATTTTATATTCCAACCATAAATGTCTTCATCAGTTGGGTCAGATAAATCCAGATAATGACTGACTAAGCATACCTAATACAGGTAATAGCAGCAAGTAGAAGCTGGAAAACGATCAAGGGTGATAAAACTCAAGATCACAGTTGTAGAGTAGACTGTAGTCTCTCTTAATGGGTAATTCCCCGAGAGTCTAGGGGACTAGCCTGGGCCCTAGACGTAGTAAATGAACAGATGGTGGGCCAAACTATACATGAAAGCTAACTCTAAAGAGTCAAAGTGCCTCTAAGCCAGAGAATAACTTCCACATTTCAGCCAGTGTCAGTTGTTGTCTGTTTTTAATCTTCAGGCAGAATAATGTTCTGAATACTCAAAAAAATTTTGATTGACCATATTTTTCGCACTACATAGGGCACACCGGGTTATAAAGCGCTGTCAATGGATGGTTTTATTTTAAACTTAGGTCATATATAAAGGTGCACCTAAGCAAGACAAAAGAGTCCGCCAGTCAGTCAGACTTTATTAACTTTACAGTAACTTTACAGTAACTCTTGAACGTGTTTGTAACATGCTACACGTTTGCCATGCTAGAAGTGTTAGCATATGTATAATACCTGTAACTTCAAACCTTGTTTGAAACACGTAAAAAACAGACCGATACCTCTAAAACAAACGTTACTAGGACCACGCTAACTCCCAAACTTTTTCGTAACACATAAAAATCAAACAGTCTGACACAGCTACATGTTAGCCGCGTTAGCGTATTCATAGCAACAGCCAACCAAACATTTTGAGAAGAGCACCGTGTACCTCTTAAAAACGGCTTTAAAGTCATTGAGAACAACAAGAATTTATTCACATTTAAGGCATTCCAGATTACAGTGCAGAAATTATATTTCTCAAAGACTTTCTTTGGAAAAACACGCACAATTTTGGAAAAATATCCCAAACTAAAGGATTTGATTTTGTTTTGCTAAAAATAAATAAATGACATATATTCAATGGGATTGTCACTTCAAAAGAAAGTTTTTCTACCCTATTTTTGTATTTTTCAACATTGGAAAATGTAATTAAACAAGCGTTTTCAAACTTTTAAATGTGTTTGAAGGTTTTTTTGGTGCCTCTAAGTAGTAATAGATCACGTCAAATCAATCCACACTTGTTTATGTGCATTTTATGATGATGAAGATGTAATTTGAAGGATATTTCCGCCATGTTTTTTTTTTTTTAACTTTTTTCCAACCGTTCTGGTAACAGATGCCTGGATGAAATTTCATTCCAAGACAGTTTTCAGCCGCGCTGATGTACAGGCTGTGACACCGAGGCAGCTCTTTGCACGAAAGCGCATTGCCTTGATTTTTAAAGCATCTCACTCTGGCTATCATTTTATTTTTCCATGCTTTGCAGGGATCCCTGTAATGAACTTCAGCCTCAAATTTATTGGGTTCAGACCATCGTGGGAAAGACTGCACGGTTTTGAAACATTTGATATTCAAAAATGATGCCAGAACAGAAGAATGCTTGGAAAGAAGGATTCCTGATGTCTCTGCAACCTTTGGATGGCCACAAAGAGTTATCAAACCCCAGGAAGCATCACAGTTCAGAGAGACCCAACACTGCTGGGCATGTGGGGGAAAAGTACTGCGCAAATACGTGACGTCAAACAGCAACTCTACTCACTTTCATGAGACATTTAGGAAGAAGTTAAAGATTTTAGGGTGTAAATATTAACTGAGAGGGAAAGCAAAAGTCAAAAGAAAATATATTCTTAATGTATAAGAGTATGAAAACGTCAACAATCGCGAAAAATAAGACGCCCCAACACAAAGACCAGTTTCAGCCTCTTGCTATTGTCGCTAAAACAAGAAAGCCAACTTGGGTTGCTGGTGTGAAATTTCACTACCATAGAACCAGTGGGTGAGAAAATGCTGGAAACACAAGCCGCCGGATCAGACCAGCGATAGCGAAACCGAGCGTGTCATTGACTGTGACAGCGGTACGGAGGGAAAGGGTGTCTTGCAGCGTGGTGCGAGGTCGCTTCTTTCAAAGGAAGAAAAGACAACAAAAAAAGAGGAGGGATTGTAAAGAGGCGGGGAAAAAACAGGACAATAGCAGCAGCAGAATATGAGATCCTGACCTGAAGCTTTATTGGTTATCTGATTTTAAGAAATGCAGACAAGTCAAGGAAAAGAACATAAAACTCTAGTCTATCAGCCTCTAAATACCTCACAAAGTATTTGTTAACATGTCTGAAGACAAAAAAAATGAAGTTTTTCTGTTTTTTTAGACACATCAGTTTTTCTGTGCATATTGTGTAGATAGGAATGATAAAGCAAATTAAAGACACAAGTGTGACTGAACGGCCATCCTACCTGTAAAAAGTCATCCACCGGCCATTTTTATGAATATTCACTTAGAAAATTCAATATTCATTCATTAAATCCATGAATTGCAGTTTTCGTTAGACGCTAGAAAAGTAACTTTTTCTGTTCGCAGATGATTTTTTGGGGGAAAGTTTCACTTTTCTACTTTAACCCTTTAACATTGGGGCTTTAGCTCCAGAGTTGACATTCTTACAACTTCCGAAACTCATTTCCAGCAATTTCTATTTACAATATTTGATCAAATCCTGTTGCATCAGAAATCATTGTCACCTGCATAAATGAATCCTTTCATTGATACCAGAAATCAAATCAATGCAGCAGTTTGGCAACCCTAATCAGTAATGAAGGGGCACAAGACCTCCACTTCCAGTAGTCTCAACTGTAGGAATCTGTAACGTTTGGATAAAAACATCTGAATTTCAAAGATGTTTATTAGTCACTCAGAAGTTAAAGGCGCGGTTTCGTATCCAAATCCAAGCCCTCAAATTCTGCTTTAAAATTTAAAACAAGCCTGGAAGTAACAAAATGTCGCAGTTCCTCAAATGACCACTGGGGCCCTGGTTTCAGAAGGAAGCAATTTCCAATTGATTCCAATGCTTTTATTTACACCAATAAAAGCTACGAAAATGTTGAGGTGGGCAGAGTAAAATTGAATCAAAATACCCTCCCACTTCAGGCTTTATTATTGTCGCTCAGAGTTCTGCGGCTGACGTCAAAGGCAATCCGTCCACGCAAAAGACGAATGTCATCCTAAAATCCCATTTATTGGTTCAATTGTGTTTTTACTTAAGGTCATGAATATTTGAGTTTATGAGAAAGTGTTGCTTTTAGATTTAGCAACTATTAACCCTTTAACACTCTTGTGTTATATAACACACGCTCTTTGACCTGCTGTAACTCTTCGACTAATTACGAGATCAGCGTGAATTAGCTCACTCTGACGCGGAGAAAAGCGGCTTTGCGCTGTTATGCAAACACTTTCCGTTCAGTTTACTATCGTAAAGGTTGCCACAGCGGTGGCCGCCTGTCTTTAACCAGTGCCCAGTGGTCACTCGAGGAACTGCAACATTTTGTTCCTTACAGGTGTGCTTCAAACTTGAGAGCAGAAATTGAGGTCTTAGTACCAATGACTCGATCTTTAGCTCTTAGACACTGGAACTGCGTTCTCTCGACTTCAGAGCTCTTTAACTGTCTATGCAATTCATGTAATTCCAGCTGATTCTAAAGTGGAGAAAAGCAGCCTTGGGCTGATATGAAACACTGTACAGTAGGGACGAGACGTCACTTCAATCAGCTGATTCTGACGCAAAGAAAAGCGGCTTTTTTCAAGCATATCTGTGTTTTACCTATATTAACCTACCAGCTTTAAATTGATATGCTAACTTTATGTACATACAGTGTTACGTTATGGCAAAGTTTCTTTTCTCTACGATAGAATTCGATGATTTATGTTAATTCTTCACTTTTGGTAAGTGTTCTATCTCGGCACAGGGCTGCTTTTTTGCGCTTCAGAGTCCGCTGGAATTATGCTAACTGCGTAAATGGTTGAAGAGTTACGCTAGTTGAAAGAATGTCAACATTGAAGCTAAAGCTCCGTGGTTAAAGAATAAATATATAGATATACAATACATAAAAGGCATATATAAAGATATTTATAGCGCTCAAAGCTAATTACTGTTAATTTTAGCCAAACGCTTAAAAGAAAGGAAACGAGAAGAGAAGTAGCAGGTGCCAAAGCTAACTACAGGATTAACTAGCAAGCTAACGTGGCGTGCTAAGTGAGGTGCCATCCAAGACTTTGATCACGAGTAAGCAGTAGTGACAGGCAGAGGAGGGTTCAGAACCGAGAACACAAACAAACGGGCCCTTGATGGTGCTCTGGTGTGTGTCAGTACTTCAGCTTCCTCCCGTTTCAGTCCCGGAACTCTCTAACCGGTTCCAACAACAATAAGGGTGATATCCCCATGAAAGCAGGAACCCACATCGCTGTTTGATCTGTCAGACAGCTGACACAGATTAGATTTGAGAAGCTGGTTTCAAAGGATTTCTAGGTCAACTATCTAAAGGTTGAATCTACCCCCTTCAACAAACACTGAAAACGAATTAGCTCCAATAAGCGAGAAACTTATCCTGACTTTGATTTCTCATGTAAGAAAGTGGAGTCAACGTTTGGAGAGGGAAAAAAAACCCCAAAGTATCCGAAAGATGTCTCCGTTTAAACTCCATCCCTTCCGATTCTTCCAGCCAGCGAGTCCGTCATCCTGCCAGATGTGGTTTTCAACTTTTTCCACCTGATAAAAAACCTGTTTGGACGATTGGACACAACATGTTTCTGAGCTTCTCCTGGCAGAATCTCGCCTTGGCAGAGGAACAGTCATTTTTACGAGAGCTTTCAAATACGTACCGGGAACAATGTGCATACAGAGCGGTCTGAGACTGACCACAGTGTTTTAAATGAAAAAAAAACCTTCTGAAACATCACAACTTCTTTCTGTTGTTTAGGACCTTAAATCTATTTTCCATATTTTTCCTGGACCCTTCTGTAGAAAAAGTTTGTCCTCTCAAGACTTTAGTCGTCATTTTGATCTGGGCAGGAAGTGCTCGGCCCTCCTCTGTGTGAGGCGAGGGTGCGTGACGGTGTGGCATTCGCTTTTGGAGGTCAGGTTTCTTGTAAATGGAACACGTTGTTCCTGCGGCTCCTGCTGGATCTCGCCAAATAGGTTTCATTAGCAAGCGAGCCCAAATGTTGCCATTTTACCTGTCAAAAGGCCAAAGAAGCGCTTGCAGCGCATGCTGTCCCTCACGAGCAGTGTGTAGGCCACGCCTTCATCGCCAAACTCCATGTGGATGCTCTGCGAGCCCAACCCCACCTCCAGGTAGCTGAGATCCAAAATCGGGTAGCTGTCCTTTTTCTGTAGCCAATCCGTGAGCTGCCCTCTGCTGGGAGAAAAACAGGCGCATCGTTGTGGTGAAATGTTTCCCGACTTGAATTTGAGTAAAGGATTATAATCCCGGCAGTCATTTATGCCATTTTCTTTCCAGAAATAAAAACAAAAAACCTGTTTTTTTTTTTTTTTATTATTTCCGGAAGGAATTCTATCGGAAGAAAGGAAGGAAGACGAGGAGGGAAAAGCGCTCACACGTTGAGCTGAATGTGTTTTCAAGATGTGACCCAGAAACCTGAGAAGGTTATGTAATATTACCCAGGGTGTCACGTCAACCCACCTCCGTAAAAGGAAAAAAAAAACTGCATTGTGGCGCCCTCTTTGGAATTTTTTGACCTCATCAGCCCTTCTGTTATTTGCTTTTACAAAAACGTGTAAACAATTTAGATTTTCCTTCATTTTAGAGAGTTTTCTGACAAAATTCTGAATAAGAAATTAAACTATATTCCTGATCATCTTTAAAACCAAAACAATTAAGGGTCAAATTATTAAACTTTTTGCTTTAGAGACCCACTCCGATGAAAATCGTGTTTTTATGGCCTTTCCAACATGTTCTTGCAACTTTTTTCTGATAATGGACAACATCTTTTAAGAAAATTATACTTAAATTAAGTTTTTGGAAGCGGATGTAAAAATTAAAAAAAAACAAAGTGCCGTTTGAAAAAGATCGATTTGCGATGTAGAAAACATGCTGGGCTGGGCTCCACCCCCATTCCGACGCATCATTAAAGGGGTGTCACTTTTTGACTTTACTTTGGGAAAAAAAAACAAAATAATGGTGTGTACAAAAGTTTGGGCACCCTGCAGAGTTGTACTGTCCCCCTTGGTAAGTATCACGGCTTGTAAAGGATTTGTTTAGCCAGACAAGAGTTCCTCAACTTCCTGAAATTTGGTGGAATCAATACAAGCCCAAAGCATGATTGATCCACCCCCATGCTTAACAGTTGGACAGAGTTTAGTGGGTCATTAAACTCTGGACTCTTTCTTCTCCAAACGTACCTTTGCTTATTGTGCCCAAAAAGTTCCATTTGAACCTGGTCGGTCCACAGAACTTGTTTCCAAAATGCATCAGGCTTGATAATATGTTCATTTGTGAACTTTAAATGTTGAATTTTGTGGTTAGGACGCAGAAGAGGTTTTCTTCAGATGACTCTTCCATGAAGACCATAGTAGAACATAGTAGAAAAGTTGCTTTTCTCTCAATCCAGCGAGCTGCTCGGTCTGAGGTTTTTCTTGGTCTTCCAGATCTCGCTTTAACTTCCACTGTTCCTGTTGTCATTTCTTAATGACAATCCAAACAGAGGATATTAGCATCTGAAAACGCTTTGCTATCTTCTTATAACCTTCTCCTGCTTCGTGAGGATCAACTGTTTTCAGTTTCATTGTTCTGGACTGCTGTCCAGACAGACACTAAAAGCCTTCGATAAGATATCTGCTTGGACAAATACAAAAATATTAAAAACTCTTTCTGCTAAAGGAAGTCCAAGCCTGAAAGTCCAGAGGAGAAGCAGCACTTGTTCTGAGGAAGAACATATGGAGGTCAGTTCTTCTGGTTTCAGTTCAGCTGCAGCTTCAGATTCTTGGAAGAATCCATGACACTGTGGGGTCTCGGCTTTTCCAAAGGGGGCGCTGAATACTAGAAATTCTGCAGGGTGCCCAAACTTTTGCACACACGATTATTTTGTTTCTGTTATTTTGAAAGGGTAAACGATGGAAGTAAAGCCTTGTTTTTTTTTTTAACATAATAAAAGGATGTCTCATCTGTAAACTGATACCTTTAGAAGTTTTTTTAAAAATCTTTTCTTGGGTTCTTTATGCACAATAATATAACATTTTACCCCACTGTACTTGTCAGAAATTGATTTTTTTAACACCAAAAAAAATGTATATATGTATTTTTTACTTCCTAAAAAATACAAAAATATATTTTAAGGGAAAAAACATTGGATAGATAGATGGGTGGACAAACAGATTGATCTAAACTTAACAAATGTAATTTTCTTTAAAGTTAAGCCAGATTTAATAAATATGATTAGCAGAAGAACTTCAGAAAGCATAAATGTGAAGAAGAATAAAGAAGGTGGATAAATCACCAAACAACTTCTTTCCTGACTTACTTGACCTCTGATGTCACTTCCAGGAAATAGATCCGCCGGTTTGACACCACCAGCAGTGAAGGAACCTCTCCTTGCTCCCCAAATTTGACAGCTGACATCTAAAGATCCAGGAAAAAAACCCATCTTTTATTAATAAAAGTTCAAACATTGCTTTTCTCACGCTTGAAAACAGCTTTCACGGCAAGCCAGTAACCCTCACCGGGCAATAAGTTCAACACAAAGCTATTAATAACTGTATTTTCAAGTCACCCCGCTTCCCCTCTTGTTGGGTGATTTAAAACAAGCCCCTTCATTTCCTCTCAAATAACACCAGGCAGAAAAACCACAAGTGAAAAGAAAAAGGAAAAAAAAGATAAATTGAGCCGGCGCTGTCAGAGAGAAAATATGCTGGGCTTTGATAAACAGAGTAAGACCTGGAGTCTCAGGAGCCGTTCGCTCTTCATCCAGGTGTCTGACAGAGAAAATGGGCAGCCTGCTGACTTGGATACATGGAGTGACAACAACAGAGCATCGATGTGTCAAAGACGTGACAGCATATGAAGAGGAAAAGGGGTGAGAGGGTTCTGTAAGATTTACTGCAGGCTTTTCTGCTGAGATAAAACCACAGATAGAGTTGAGTAAGGTTGTCGCCACCCAGTAGGGAGGATTTTTTAAAATTGTATCCATAAAAGATACAAAAAGTTCTTTCTTAAACACCAAATATCAGAGTTGAGTCATCAGCAAACATTTAACCTGCAAAAACAAACGCCACTTCCTAATGTTAAGTCAAGGAATTACTTTTAAAAAAGGAGATTTGTTGAATTTTTGTACAGAAAAAATAGTTAAAAATTAAAAACCTTAAGGAACGAATGAAGCTCCTCTTCCTCTTCGAAGACTTCCACATCCAAGAAGAGTTTTAGCCGATGATCTACGGTTTCGTTGTCTTCGGAAAAAAGGTCCAAGTCATCTTTAAACACACAAGAAATGAGATGGTAAACACACACATGCATTTTAAGAGATTTGATGACTTTTTTACCCTGATTTTTATTAAATCAACCAGAACAAAAATAGATTTGTAACAAAAAAAAACAAAAGCACATTCAAGATTACTTTTCGCTAACGATCCACAGATTTTCTAGCTATCGGAAAAAAGTTCAAGTCGTTTTTAATACACACGGTCTGTGGTAATCGCACGTATTTTGTAGATTTTTAGGCTTTTTTTATATTTTACCTGCTCAATCAGCACAAAAACAGCTTCAAAAAAACATCAGAGAAGAATTTTAATCATGGACGCCCAGATTTCGTAGTAACGTAGTAACTGACGAAAGATACAGAAAGTGAACAAATACATTTAAATTGATTTTTACGTTTTTTTTCTCACCCCAATTTTACTTCAAAAAAATTTTTTTGGAAACAAAAGAAATCATACCCAAGAAGACTTTATGCCAATGATGCACAACCTTGTAGATTTCAGGGAAAGGTACAAGTCGTCTTTATTGCACAAGGTCAAAGGTCAGCACAAATGCATTTTTATTGATTTTTAGTTTCAGCCAATGACGCCCAGATTTTGTCGTCTTCAGAAAAAAGGTTAAAGTCATCTTTAAACACTAAAGATATATAGATAGTGAAAACAAATGCATTTTAAAAAGATTTGTCCTTTTTGTTTTTTTCCCCAAATTTTACTTTCATCGTTCAGCACACAAACAGTTTGGAAACACGAGTCACACATGTGGTGATCCACAGATGTACGGTGGTATTTGAGAAAAAGATCCAAGTCGTTTTTTAAAAGCACAATTTTTCGTAGGTTTTAGTTTTTTTCCCTTCAATTTTTCTTGATTAATCAGCCTATACACAGCTTTCGTATTTTTGCCTAAAGACCTGCACTTCAAAGTCGGACTAGGTGACCGTGAGCAACACCTTGAGTGATGCTTTAGTAAGCTAGACTGGACTTGTTGTAGGATGCTGTAGGGAACTGCTTTTAGAAGCCATAAATTCGTCACTGACGCAGTTCTCAACTTGTCTTTGTTCGTTTCTCTAATGATTTCCTGGAGTCTTCCTTTTGACCAATCACAGGATGGTCATCCTTGCTAGTCCTTCCTACTAAGCCGGCGTCCACTCAAGCCCCAACAAGAATAGGAGGGTTCTTGGAACCGATTGATGTTGGCTTACTTTTCGCATCAGACGTGACGAAAGTATGTGAATCATTGATTCCATAGACAGTTCTAGGAATATCTACCGTCTGCAGTTGTATCAGGTTGTGTTGTAGTAATCAGTAAGTCAACTCTGAAAAATGCTGATTGTGTCAGACAACAATTAACAGAAGCCAACATTGTGACTAAACAGTGCAAAGTCAAAAAAAACCTTGCCAGTTGTTGTTTTTTTTTATGTTTTCAGTCGCTGTGTTGCATCAAACTCATCTAAGGCGCTGGACACCTTACGGAGATGTCAGAAAGTGAATCTCCGCCCGTCTGACAAAGGTGCAACAACACAAGGACATCCTTAGGAATGACAAAGGTAGTTCAATAAATTGTTCGAGACGATCCTGCTGAAAGGACACGCACTGACGAAATCCTTCCTTGAATGATCAAACTCTTCAACTGTTTATGTGTTTAACGTAATTCTATCAGATTCTGACGATGAGAAAAGCATCTTCGCGCTAGAACGCATCACTTCACCGTAGTAAACTAGTAAAATCAACGTAAACTAGCTGATTCTGACGAGATCACACCAAACAAACTGCAACACAAGATATTCGTGAGTGTCGTAGGGAGTTCAGACAATTTGACCTTTTTTTTTTTTTTTTTCTAGATATAGATTTTCATTTGCAGCTAAAAGCATTTGTGTAAAAATAAAGAAAAATGTTAAAAATCTATTGTTTGTTTTGTGTTTCTTTTCCCATTACTTTCTCTTCAGTAGCCATCTAAAAGCGCCGTCCTCATCTAGGACTTATCAAGAGTTTTTGGCACTTGCTCGATGGGAACCAACCTGCTTGTTTTCCACAAAGCCGTCCTAACTAACTAACTCATTTAAGTTTCAACAGGCCGGTCGATGCCATCATTTCTTGATTTTGCAAATGGGCTGAAACGACTAAGTGGCTTTTTGGCTCTTTTACGCAAATCCACAAACAATATCCTCCATTAATAGTTGGGCCATAGTTTCCTGGCAGCAGTGGGAATAGTTTTCAGCTTCTTAGCTTTTATAAAACCATGGCCAAATTTTACTAGATTGAACACGAAGGCCTTTAAGAGTAATAAACCCACCAAAGACGGGCAACGGGAGTTATTTAAGCAGTGATGAACGATTACAGCTAATAAAAAAGGACAGGGCTTGGAGCCAAAGGGGCCAAAATAAACCCAAGAGATCCGACTGAAAAAAATCTCAGGCCAAAGGAAACTTTTTTTTGTACACGGTGGAGACAAAAGACGAGCGCTTTGTTTCGCCAAAAGGGTACAATCTTTCCAGTCTGTGTGACTGAGGACGAGTTGACTCCAGTGTGCGGCTTCACACGAACAGATTACATGGTCTGAAACTACAGAGCAACAACAAATCATTTCAGAAAAAGACGACAGAGAGAGCTATCATTACGGCTCTGCTCTCCCCTCTTGGAGGCGTTCATTCCTCTCTCATCACCAGTAATGACTCCAATCTGCTTCACTGTGAGTTTCGGCTCCACCAAAAATGGCAGACAGATGTGGGTAAATCCGACGCTGTCGAAGAGACACTTAGATTCCACAGTGATGTTAACGTGTTGCAGCATGTTCAAAAAGAAAAGCTTTCCATCTTCACTCACATTTAATCACATTTAGATCCTTTAGGAAGAGACGATGGCGGCTGACGTCAACTGTTTACACCGAACGCCGTATCTCCAACGAACAGAATGAATTAGAGGCAATTAAACAATTAAACAGCCCCACAGTCAGTGCTTCCACCCACACTTCCGGGTTTTTGGGCGACTTAAAAAACACTGCAGAATCAGAATTTGAGTTGGAGTCTGTAGATTCATGAAGGCTTATGACGACATAACCACCTCTGACGCTCGCGCTAGCAAAAGCTAACTTCTTCTGTACTTTGTTTCAGGCCATAAGCAGTAGCTGCACTCGATTTTTGTTTGAATTACTCGCTGTTTTGCAGTTAACAACAGAAGAAGGGGGAGAAGTTGATTTAGTGTGGGAATTGCTGCTACTTGGAAAAATTGGACGTAGTCAAAAAAGGCCGGCCTTTTCTCAGGGAAAAGGATTTGTCCGTCACTTTCAGAGGCCAGTATGAGAACTTCTATGCCGCCACTGAACGCACCACGGCAGCGTCTCATTACCAGCAACTTCACGGCAGGATTTCGGACAATATTGTCTGTCAGACAAAAAAAAAAAAAAGGGGAAAAACTGTGTTTATCAGCCTCGTGACCCCCAGAGATTTTGGGAGCACCAGAAAAACTTCTCGCTACGCAGCTCTCTCCAGCTTAGCACAGAGCTACGGAGCGCCGTCTGATCGGTCTCGGCTGAGACCAGAACTGTCAAATAAGACATGCAGACTGATCTCCTGGAGCTCGTCTTTAAATGCGTTGGATTTGCTGGTAATTAAAAAATGACTTCAATAAAAATGCTTCTTTTCAAGTTTCAAGAGTGGTCAATTGCGCTTTGTGCAATTATAGTGAATTCATTCAATAGAAATGATCCATTTATGATGGAATTGCTTCATAAAATAATATTCATATGTAAGAGGATGTTGTTAGAAATGGCAAATAGTTCATATTGATGAGGATGGTTTTGGTGGAGGAAACCTGAAGGCCACTGCCGATGTCTGTGTGAGCGTACAGTAGCTTACGTGATCTTGGATGCTAAGTGGGAATTCCCCATTTGACTCACCTTTTGGGGTGGATCGGCCTGTAGGCGGAACAAGAGGCGGCGTCGCTCCTGTAACTGTGTAATGGTAGCTTCCAGCGAGCTCCTCTTTACTTTGGCAATCAGTGTTGGAGGAGAGGCTGCTGGTGTCGCCGGGTCCATCCCCGATGAAGAAGGAGCTTTCCCTGGCGGTGACGAAGGTGGGGTCGGTGGTGGTGGCCACTGCTTCGTAGATGAGGCTGTTGCTGAAACTGGTATCTGTGCAATCGTCCTGTTGGGATAAAGAGAGAATTGCAACCCTTACTTTCCCCCCCATTCACCAAACTGAAGTGGTTTGGTCCAACAAACTCTTTCTAAAGCTACGTTCACACTTGGTCTTCACACTGGACAAGCAGGGAGGGGCTTCCCCTTCTTTTTCTTTACTAGAGCATGTCTGCCACCTACAGTTGGAAGAGGTTTGGTGTGAAATGTAAAGCGGTGCAAATGTGGTGAATCTTGCTCCAGGGCTTTTTCTTTCACTGCTCTATTCCGATAAATGAAAGACTTGGCCTCAAAGAGTTCTATCTGGGTACAAATCGCAATTAAACCTTCGTTATCACAGGTCAAAGGTTTGGTACTTCCTTGACGTAAAAGGGACTCCATCCATACGTCTCGACCAAATCCAAGTCCCTGATTGGTCAAAGCCTGATCTAGTTTAGCCTTCAATAGCCGCGCGATTTCTACATAGAGCCTCAAAAGATTTCTAGAAAGAGTTTTGAACGCAGAAGCGTGAGACAAATCTGGCGGGGGGGGGGGGGGCACACATACTTTTTTGTTACAGAAAAGACAAAAATGGAAAGACCTTGATGGCGCTGCAAAAGCTCTGCGTCAATTCCAGACGGTCGTCTTCGCTGTTCAGTCTGGATGGGCGGCGGATGGGGGTGCTGCTGTACGGAGCCGATTGGTGGGCGACTTGAACCACGTGGTCGCTGCCGCATTCAGGACAGATTTGACTTTTTTGGCCTGAAAATAAGCAAAAAAAACAAACAAAAATGATCGTGTGCTCTTAACCCCTTAGTAAGAACCTTTATTAGTCTTTTTAGTACAACCCCAGCATCTTTTTTTTAACACTAAACATCCACGGTAAACCAGAAAGTGAACAAAAAACTCTTTCTGAACGACAAACAGATCCACATACGTCTTCGTTTTCCTTCTCTGACCTGGCATCCAATATTGCTCACCATTTTTGCTGCGCCGGTAATGTTAGATTGGTGTTGTGAGAGGCTGTAAACAGAGAGCTCTCAGCTATGGGAAGTGGGGCGAGGTTACTCCACACTAACTGTCCCAGCCACAACTCAAAGGTGAGGTTGTAGTGAACTACTGCTGCTCACCAGAAACAATGTCCCAGAAAATGACAAGTTTAAAAGGATTACTTCTATAGTTTTGAATAAAAACCGGTGCCACAGGGTTGGAAATCAAACAATTTGGGTTGCGTCAGCATCTTTTCCTGCATAAAGCAGTTTTTTTTGGCTGAACGACTGGGTTTAGAGGCGACAAATAACTCACGTGTGAATGAAAAGTCACCGTGTCGCCTTGAGTTTCGGGAACACGCGGAATGACAGGAAAGAGCAGTTTCTCAGGTCTCCTGAGACGTCTGCTGAACAGGGCGTGCATGTCTGAGCAGGTCCAAGCGTTAGGCTCAGAATTGAAGCAAAGCGTGTTATCTGTCTCGCTGATTACAGAGGTGGGAAGTCTTGGAGCTTTGGAATAACAGAGAAGATAACTCCTGGGATTTGCTGGCGAGAGGCTGAAGCCAGGCTTTTTGTTTGGTGCACCCTGATAAAGCTCTTGATGTCAGCAGAACTTGCAAACGTGCAACCTTGTCTTCAATCTTATCTGCGGTTGGAACCACAAACCCGTTGACTGATAGAAATAAAGGAGTGGAGGCGTCAGAATAAAAGCTGAAAGCAGGCTGAGCTTACTTTTAAGGAGGGTCCAGATGAATGATTCTTCAGCTTTGTTAAGGGATTAAGGATTAGGATGGAGCTCAAAAGTTGCTTGACTTGTGTTTGGCATGTTTTTGTATTAATATTTGCAAAGTTTGCACAATCGCATAACATAAAAGACATAGTAAAATGTTAAAATTAGATTTTTTGAAAATAAAAACTAGGCTAAAAATGTAAAAAGCTTGAATTAAATTGTAAAAATCTGAAAAATGCAACATTTTACAATCTAACATAATGTTGTAAATGGGAAAAAGTAACTTAATTCCCCCCAAATAATTATCCTAAAAATAAGGAAAACCTAAAGTTAAGGTCAAATCATTCCAAAATAAAAAATGTTTGTGATCTCTGAGAACAAAAGACGTCATAAAAAATTATATATATATATTTTAATTAAAGTAAAAAGAAAAAAAAAAAAAAAAAAGAGGAAAAACTCAGATTGAAGTTTAATGAAAGGCCAATTCAAATGAAAGGATCAAAATCATGTATTTTAAACAGTTTTATCAAGTTTATTGATGAAGTATTATTAATGAGTTTTCCAAAAATAATAATTTCCTCTTGCCACAGTAAGGAAACAGTGCTGTTTATGGCTAAGGCCAGGGTGCTGACCATCCAGATGGGCCAGCATATACAATACAGGGCCGTAGCAAATATTTTGAGGGACTCAAGCTTTTAATCAAAAATGCAGTTTTTCTTATTTTTGCAATGTTTAAGGATGCTTGTTTTGATTGTTTCTTTTTTTTTCAATAATGACACTAAAATTGATTTAAA
>BSAI01000123.1:3186165-3353041 GCA_036245035.1 Adrianichthys oophorus | reverse complement strand
CCGTAGTTGTGCCCCTGGGAATAGTCCTAAGAATGGAAAGATGTTACAATATATTATAATAAAATATAACATAAAATGTAAAAATTACTTTTTTCAAATAAAAAAATATGCTGAGATGCTAACAAGCTCGAAATAAAGTGTAATAATAAGTTAAATGCAACATTTTATCATTTAATCATGATAGATGTGAAAAAAAATGACTTTGGGGAGAAAAATCTATTTTAAAAAAAGGCAAAACTGCAGTTAAAGGCGAATCCGAATTCTTACCCGACCCCTCCTGCTTCACCATACCCCTCCAATTGAAGGGGCATTTGAACGGAGCGGGGTATCTGAAATTTGTTTTAGAGCAGAGCGAAGGGACTTTGAGTTTTGTATCACTCTGTATGTGGGTGTGCTCTGAAGCACAGACGTTTACATTGAAATGTAAGTAATGACTTGTTGTTTTTGCGTGATTTTCTAAGCGCAGGCAGCTACATGCTAACGTAGCTGACAGGTGAGTACTGATGACGTCATCAAGTGTCAGTGCCGTCCGAATTAGAAGACTTTATTTTTCCATAAGTCTCTGGTTGGAGGGCTAAACGTGGGGGTAGGGAGACGCCGTAAGGGTAGGGGGAGAATTTGGATTTGGCCAAAGTATAATAATCTAAAAAACTGAAAGATTTTGTGATCCAACAGATCACAAAATGTCATAAACTGTTTAAATTAGTTTTTAAAAATTAAAACTTCTTTAAAACAAAATGGAAAAGCTGAGATTCAGCTTTAAAAAGTTTTTGCAATTTACTCACTTATAAGAAATTTTGATAAAAAAGAAATATTTTTTTTATTTAAAATAAATTTAAAAATAAAAAAAAATAGGATAAAGTAGAATTAAAGCTAAAATTTAAAGTTTTTACAAGATAAAAGATTAAAATGTAACACAAAATGTTAAAAAGCTTCTAATAACGCACATTAATTCCAAGAAATGCAACATCTTACCAACTAATATTTTGATAAAAATGGAAAAAAATATTTTTTTGGGGAAAAAAATTCCTGTATTAAACAAGAAAAAGTGAAGATAAAGTATAATAATCCTTAAAATAGAAAGCGTTTGCGATCCAATAGATAAAAACACGCCACAACATTTTCAAATTATTTTCTAAAATTTAAATTCCTTTTTGCCCCACTTTTTTTCAAGTTAAAAGTAAACAAAATTGAGAACAAAAAGAAGCTTAAATTACGAGAACTTCTTAATTTTTTTTACAACCTTGCAATTTATGAGAAATTGTTAGATGAGGAAAATTATTTATTTTGATCAAAAAATAAGTTAAAAAAATATTTTGAAAATCTTTAAGAAAGTGGAATAATCTCAATAGTGGAAAGTGTTGTACGATCTGATAGATGAAAACCAAATTTGAAGACATTCGTCTTGATAAAAACCAGAGGAAAAAAACAGATATAACCGTTTTTAATCCTGAAGCCCTGGCTTTAAGAGCTCTCACCTTTGTTACCACCACCACACCCATCCTCCACCAGCTCCTCTGCTTCTCTCCTCCATCCTCCTCCCTCCTCTTCCGGAGGCGGGAACTCCGACCTGCAGCGGAGGCACTGCAAGCCAACAGTTCTAAGGCCCGGCTCCAAGTTGCGCCGCTGGTTTTCCTCCACCACACGGGTCAGAACGTCAGTCAAGACCTTCCAAGAAATAATCCAAAAAAGACACTTCTGAACATCATTTGAAAGTCGATTCTGTTTGCGTGTGCTTTGAGTTCTTACTGCTCTCTTTTTTGGGGTTTTCGTGCCTTTAAAGGTAAACGCACAGAGGAAACAATCCGCCCGGAAATGTGCCGACGTTATGCAACGTGAAAAATCAAGTATTTCAAGTATGATAATAAAACAAAGGCCAGCCTGTGAGCATGACTGGAACTGACTGAAGCAGTCCGTGGGCGGCGTTCCCTCCCATTTATGTACTCTGCTTGGTGGCGTGCACCATGCAAGTCATGCATATCCTGCGCAGGGGGTGAGTGTGGCAAAGGGTTCGGGATGGAAGCAGAAAAATGGTCAGAATCAGTGGTCAAACCTGCGCTGCCTGCTGAGGGTCATCGTCTAGAAGCACGTAGCATTTCCTTCTCTTTGCCTCGCTTATGTAATCAAAGTGCAGCTCCACAACAGGAAACAGCTCCCCCGTATTCTGAAACACACAGCAATCGAAACAAAAAAAAAAAAAAAATTTTTTTATTGCGGAACATTTTATGGAAAGCTCCATTAAACCTTTAACACCGGAGATGTCACCGGCAACACCTAGCTAACACTCGCTCCTTGACATACTATAACTGTTCGACCGTTTACGTGACCAACGCAAATCAGCCGTCTCTGACACACATTGGAATATTCGGCATAGTGCGTAACAACGCAAAGCCGTCAAAACGCAAAAGGTTGTGGAACACCGATTTACACAATCCCCATAAATCAGCTGATTCTGCCAAGAATTCTTTACAAACCTAAAGCGTTGCACAGTGGCGCCAGGCGGCTTTTCTTTGCTTCAGAATCCACTAGAATTTCCCTAATTGTGTTATTGGAGGAAGAGCAGTCGAAAGAGTGTTAAGAGGTTAAGACAAAAAAACTCAAAAATGTCTTTTAGGATCAAAGTTCAATTTCTAAGTTAGTTGTTTTACTTTAAGATAAAGGAAAAATTGGATCTGCGACTGTTTTTTTTTTATTAAATCCAAATGTTTAGTGTGAAGCTGCGTGCGCCAAGTTCAAGAGCAGGAAAAGTTTAATTTTAGTCCTTTAACATCGGAGCATTGATATTCTTTGAACTAGCGTAACTCTTCAACCCTTTACGCAATTAACGGAACAAATTTTGGCGTGCTGATGCCGTAGTAAAGCATTCACGTAACTGACGTTCATATGCTAATTCTGACTGTGAAGTGCTATATGAGGGCGCAAAGCGGATTTTCCCCACGCCAGAATCCATAGGAATTACGTTAATTGCGTAAACGGTGGAAGAGTTACGTTAGTTCAAAGAGTGTGGGGTTTTTTGCTTTCCAGGGTTAACTAATACTTTCTTTATTACAATGTATGCTTTTCATTTTTAAGATCTTTTCTTTTACAGACCTTCAAATATATTCTAAAATGTCATTTCCCTTCTCCAATTGAAAGTGTGTGGCTTTTTTGGTGCTTAAAGTGGCCAAAGTTGACTATTTATGGTCGCGAATGCTAGGAAAAGTAAAGAATTAGAGGAAAACTTTGAAGACTGATGGATTTTTACCCCCCGGCTCCACTCTGCTTCTTTTGTCTCCACCCGGGTCAGGCTGTCCAACTCCAGCCGGCTTCTCTCTCGGCCGCTCTGAACGTCCACCTCCAGCACCAGCTGCTGCTTGACGCACAGGAACACCTCCTTACCGTCCTCCGGACTTTCCCTCACCTTTTGGTGGGGGAGGACCCCGACGAGCAGGGGGGGACACAAGTCCACTGACAGGAAATGGGGAGAACCGATTAAAAGTTTTTTTGTTTTTTTTCCAAACATCACATTGATTATGGAAATCGTACCTCCTAGCTCCTCCTCTTCTTCGTGTATAGCCTCTCTGCTTTCGGCACGGGACAATCTCTGGGATTCTGGGCTGGGCTCGGGCGAGGCTGCTTCCTGCTTTACTGTTTCGCCATCCGCTATGCTGCTCTCTAGGGTGGACTCGGTAAGCTGCTGGCTCTGACTCGGCCACTGTAAGGTGGACTCCGTTTCCAGGTCGTGCTCCGCCTCCTTCGTCTCTGATGAAAGCAGCGGAGGTGGGAGGACCTCCAGAACCTCCACAGAGGACAACTGAGATGTCTCCTGCCCTAAATCCATCGATGGACCTGGCGCGGAGCTGCCAAGGCCGTTTGTGAGAGCTGGCTGGTTTGTAATAATGCTAGCCTGGGAGATTGGAGGAATTCCTCCATCCAGATGGTGGTGGTACCTCAGCCAGTCTTCTCCAAGCTGATCCCGGAAGCTGGACATGCGCTCGATTTCCTGCTTGTGGGGAAGAACCAGGTCTGAAGAAGAAAAGAAAATAGAAAAACAGCTCTTCATTTAGAAATGTATCCAAAACAACAAACCAGAAGATGAAGGTTTTTTAAGGTGCAAACCATTTGCAGAAGACAGAGGTCTGGGCTCATAATCGGTGTCACTTGGCTCAGAGATGCTGGCCCTGCGCACCTTCACCTTACTCTGGAACACAACAGGAATGGAGATGGTGATTCCATTCACCACGACTCTACGAAATGCCTAGAAAAACTAAAAAGTCATCTCACTCTGGATTTCTTCTTGCGGAATCGTGACACTTTGATTTCTCCTACTGACATGCTGTCGCTTAGATCCCCGGCACCACTGGACGCTTCCTGGTTACTCGGCTCTTGTGGGACAGTGACGGATGGTAGAGTTGGTATATGAACAAGCTGGCTTCCTTTTGGTAAAGCCTAAAGATAAAACATAACATTTCGAATAAAAACTAGATGGATTTTAGTTTTGCCCTTTTCCGAATTTTGTCACTTTAGTTACCCAACTTAGCACTAAACTTTAACCCTTTATTCCTAGAGATGTTGCAGGCGACACCTCGACCATTTATGATGACAAACGTGAATTTTCTGACACAGCGCGAAGCCGGTTTTCTTTGCAACAGAATTGGCTGATTTACGTCGACCGCGTGCAGCCTTTATAAAAATGTGTTACACTTTTTACAATAACCGTGACCCCTACTTAGCTAGATTAGCATTGAGCATGTAGCTTAAAAGCGTTGTACAGTGTTTTCGTATTCTTCAGCTCCAATTCGCATTTTGGGGATCTTTTTAAGAGTTGTAAGATCTAGTTCTCGGAGTTTCTAGAGTTTTTGCAAACTTTCACACTGTTTCCTCAACGTAACAGATCTTAGTCACCTGAACATTTTTGAAGGAAATCTATTTTCTCTTTTAGCTTTAGTGGTTGATCTATTAAGAAACAACAAGATCAGTTTGCTCATTGATGCAGTAAATACACTGATAAAGACAGGACTAGCACAACTAAATTAAAATATTTAAAAAAGTAATTTTTAGTATTTAAAAGAAATACTAAGACAGCCGATCTGACCAACCCTGGTTTCCTGAAGCTATTAGCTTGTTTTCCAGGTATCCCTGCCCTACTCATGACTAATTCTGATTAACTGAAGCACACCTGATCCAGGTAACCAGCAGCAAGTAGAGCAGGAATTCCGGGGACAAAAAGAAAAAACTGAGAGGAGATGATTGAGGAACCAGGGTTGGGCCCCCTGGTTGTTCGCTGGGGGCCCGATTATTATTTTTTATTCATGTTATTTTATTCTTTTAAGAATGGGGCAGGGTGGCACAGACAACAGCAACAACAACCAAAAATGTCATCTAAATTGGGTAAAACTGAAGTCAAAAACAGTAAAACAGTAATAAAAATAAAATATCTGGAATTCCACAAAGCCCCATACTGTGCCCTCTACTTTTAGAGATAAACATGTTCACATAAAAAATGATTAAAAAGGAAAATCTATTTTAACATTGAGTGAATATATAACCAAGTGACAAAACTGAAGACTCTTTTAAGCATTTGGGGTTAAAGTCAGACTTTAACTTTTCTACATTTCTACAGGCTACAATCAGAGCCAGCAAACTGGCTGTAATCCTACCCCTGAATCTGCATGCTCACATAAAAAGAACTATAAAGGCTGGAATTTATCAACGAGACACATGTCTGAACTGGATTGGAAAATTCCAGTCTTCTGAGAAAATCTTAATACCGATCCGGTACTGATCTTGTGTGAACTATCATCCATCAAAGCCTCTGATGGCCAGAGTAAGAAAGACATGAACCACATTACAGTATATCAAATATACAAGAAAAATGAGCGTCTGACTTACTGATAACTCTGAGGAGGAAAGCGGGGTGCCGTCAAGTCTCAACTGGAAGGGAACAGAGAAGCAGCACTTATCTGTAGTTTTTAAACCCTTTAATGTGGGACTTTGTGCACCAACAACTTACTTTGAGGCTAGCAGCTCTCGGGGAAAGATGGCGAACCGTGCAGGGGCGATGGGTCTTCTGAAAGCAGAGTGGGTTTCCTTGCAGATTCAGCTGCAACACAAAAGAATAATTGTACAAGTCCTTATGGTGAAAGCAGTAAAAGGCGAGACGCTTTGAGGGATAAAAAGCATGTCTTTACTGTGTTGAGGCAATGCAATAAGGAGAGAGGAGCCAGCTGGGAGTGCTCCAGCAGCAGGTTGTAGGCCAGATCCAAGTGCTGGAGCGAAGACAACTGCTCAACACCTGTTTGTGTGGGGAGAAAAAAAACAAAGAGCAGATGAAAATGTTTGGCAAGGGGTTTGTTTCTACCAAAAATCTGCAAGATCTTGGTGTTTAGACTTTAAGTCATGCACTAAGCGATTCCCTTTTTTGGTTTTGTGCGAGCTCGATCATCTAACATCTTTGATTTCCACTGACAGACGTCTTTAAGGCCTGAATGATGCCCTCACCGTTAATCGTTTCCAGCTCGTTGTTCCTGAGGATGAGCGTGAGCAGCTTGGACCTGGCGCTTGGGCCGAGCGTCGGCGCCCTCTGCAGGCAGTTGTAGCCCAAATTCAAGTGCTCCAGTTCACTTAAAGGCTGAGAAAAGGCAGAAAGAAAGTAAAAAATAAGCCCAATTCGCGTACAAAAACGGAAAAATGTATTCAAATATTGAAGATGCACCTAGCTTTATTACCTTTAAAAATTCTGTGCACTCCTGAATCTTGTTGTGGCTTAAATCTAGAGATTTCAGGACATTTAGTAAACTCTATCAAAGAAAGGAAAGGTTTTTTTCCCGTGAGATCACGACAGAGAAAGAATGCAAAAGATGCACTGGCGAGGCTCACTATTGACTGATCAAGGCAGGCAATGAAGTTGTAGCTGAAGTTCAGGGTGTGCAGCTCCAGCCACGGCAGGGCTGAGCTCAAATCTCCTCCACACAGCGAAAGCAGCTCCTGTGAAGCAGAGAGCGGCGAGTCAGTCCACTGACAGATGCAACAAACGCTGTGCTAACCCGTGAAGAAGTGTAGATACCTCCAGGGAGCTGAGGCTCTTTGAGCAGACGAAGACCTCCAGCTGAGAGTAAACCCCCCTGAGACCCTCCAGGAGGTGAGGTGGGATTCTCTTTAGCTGGACAAGAAAACAGACAAAAGGAAAAACGGAAATGTTTTTTAATTTTATTTTGATGGTTAGTTTCTGTTTTGGTGAAAATTAATGTTTTCTGATGGTTTTATCTCCATAGCAATCATTTTCTGTTTTAACCTAAAAAAAACAAAAAAAACTAAAAAGTGCACGCGCATGTGTATTTTATCAGACAAAGAGCATGCAAATGTTTTCATCAGTGATGCTCTTTTGAAAAAAAAGTATTGGCCCCCTTAAAATACAGTATGTCAGTGAAGAGGCAGGTGTTCATTCGCTTTTGCAGGTAAACGTGTCTTAACAGAAGTTTTCATTGGAAAAAAGTATGTGAATCCATAAAGTGTCCAGCGGTTTACTGTTATCAGAAAGGGATTGATACTGTTTTTAACAGCAGATTTTAATTGTGAAAAAGTATTTGAACCCTTCCCAAAAAGTATTTGTCAAAAAAAGTGGCGAGGGCAAAAGAAAGAGATAAATACTGCTTATAACAGCTGTGTTTCTTATTAATATTGAGGCTTTTTTCTTTTAAAAGAAGTATTTACCCCTTAAAGGTGAAAACATTTTCAAAGCAACCTTTCAAGAAAACTAGGCAGAGATAAAAAAAAAAAAGTAGAGATTACCTCCAGACATTTAAGAGACTTGAAGGGGAAGATTTTGACGGGCGACTGCAGCTTTTCTCTTGGGGGGTTGATTATCTGTAATCCAATATTAAGGTTGTAATGAGTCGTTAAGGTGAGCACAATCAACCGCTTTTGGTTTTTGAAGTCCAACCTTGAGAGAGATGGTTTTCTGCAGCATGTCAAAAAGGAACTGCAGCTCCAGCAGGGAGACGGTGTCTGCAGGGTGCGACGGCAGCGCCAGGAACCCGTGCTGGTGGCTTCTGGGCAGCAGATACTGCTCAAACAGCCTGGTTAGCTGCTGCAGGCTGGTAGCCGGCAACGTCAACGTGCTGCTGCCATCCAGGACAACGTCTCCTGGAGAGTAAACCCAGTTAAGTCAAAGCAGAGGGTAGAACCAGCTAGAAGCTACAAGGAAAACTCAACCTCACAAATAGAGGGTTCTCATTGGACGGAAACAATCTCAAGTAAAATATTTGCATCTCACGCATGTCAAAGAGCTCCACCTTGAAAATTTGAATTCTATTGAGAATCGTTCATAATACATCTTACACGCTAAAAAAAATGTAAACAACCCTTAAAGGAAATCTAATCTAATATTTGACAATGCCAATCCTATTATTGAATCTAATCTAAAACTAATATAGTATTGGTTAATACTAATACTAATCAAATCTAATGTTATATAATACTAAATTTAACCTAATATTAAACTAATATTTGATAATACTAATACTTTTTCTATGTAAAACTAATAATAAATGTAATTTAATACTACTACTAAATCTAATGCTAATCTAATAATATACTAATACTATAATATAATATACTAGTAATAGTAATACTAGTAATACGGCTACTAAAATAAAATACAATCCAATACTAATACTAATAATTAGACTAGAATTGATGTACTCAAATTCTAATCTAATACTAAATCTTAAACTAAGCAGAAAAAAAGAATTAAATGTTTTTTATTAATTAATGTCAAATATATTCCACTTGCATCTTTTAAAATAAAGGAATTCATTAAAAAAAAAAAAAAAAAGTTAGTAAAATAATACAAAAAAAAAAAACTATTTAAAGTACGATGATCTGTTTTTATTTTCCGATATGAAAAACTGTCTCTTCTTCTAGATTTTATTTCTATTTTTGCCTGCATTTATATTATCATCATTTTTTTTGTTATAGAAGTATAACTAAATAAATAATTAAATAAGTATAAATAATAGAATTATATTTAAAAAATGTATATATATAAATATAACAGATTTTGAGAAACCCCATACATTTTAGTAATACAATTTTCAAAATAAAAGTATGAAAGTTAAAGGGAAATAAAAACATGATGCCGACTGACTTTTATTAAAAACAACATGAGCAACTACTGTTCAACTGTTAAATGTTTAGCATAAAAGTGATTTAATTTGTGCAGTTTTTCAGAAATAACTCACCATTATTACGAAGGAGTGTGGCCAAGCTGTGTACCAGTGAGGACTGGCCAGACTGACACACGGCCATCCTGTGAGATTTAAAATAATAATAACAATAATAAGACACGTCCTCAAAAATGTTTCCTTAAAGATTTTTAGGTAATAATACCTATCATTCGGAGCCCCATACAACATATACGTAAGCTAATATTAGCATTCCACACACTGTAAATGTGCGCGCGACAGCTAGCTTTTAGCTAATTTGCGTTTTCCAGAAACTTCTTTAACAACTTACCTGTGCTGGGATAGCAACAATAAATGTCACACATTAAGGTTTCATTTTAAACAATCAATACCACCATTCCACTGTGAGGAACTTTGTGATGTTGACATATTTTTTTCCTGTCACATGATCAAAGGAAAAGGATCTACGGCGTCTCTAACTGACCAAAAAGCCTCCATAGCGTTTGAATGTTTCTTTTGTCAAGAATCTAATTCATGCATGTTTTGTGTTTAGTTTATATATTGGGTAGAGTTTATAAAAAATATACAGATAGTTTTCGTAAATGTATATGCAAGCATGTTGAGTTAAACACCAATATGTGTGCCTGTGATGCGGACCATGACCACTAGAGGGCGCGCTCTATCAAAAAGCCAAGGTTCATCATTAAAAATCCAAGGTCTTTTTTTGACTGCAAGGAAAATGACCACAAGTTGTTTTATTTTATTTTTCTCTGAAATAAAAATAATAAAAAAACACAACAAGCAAAAGTAGAAGTTAATAGAAAGAAACCTACATAAAATACATCTTTATTCACAATTTCAACAACAAAATTCTAAATATTCTTAAAGTAAGAACATGCTGGAGCTTCATAAGAAAGGACATATTTGTAAATATTAAATTAGGTTTTTTAAAAAGTGAAAAAAGAGTATGTATTTTGTATTTCTAGAATACATTTAATTTACATTTCTGGATAAATGATTTTTGCAATGAACTTCTGTAGCTCTTTACACAGAGACGCATCATCCTGTTACTTTTGTGAAACATTTCTGATGATCACGACACGAGTGAGGAACTTTTTGTGCTCAATTTTAACATTTTGTCAACTTTTCTGTTCTTTTGTATTTTTCAGGTTTTTTGGTAAAGTAAATTTATATTTCTTAAAACAACAGTAGTGAAGATTCTCTTTACCAAAGAGTTCAGAAATTGGACACAAAATCTGAGGTATTTGTGTTTTATTATTACAATTTTAAAAAATATTAATTGGAACAGATAAAAGCAAATAGCTTGTGTAAATGAAGTACTTTGTAGAAAACAAAATGCTCAAATGTCCTTTTAATACCTTTTAACAGGAATCAGGTATTGTTTTCTTCTTCTACGTCACCTTTTAAAATGTTTTTGACATATATTGCAAGAGTGTTTTAATTTTTTCTGTCACAATCATTCATTTTTTCCATTTTCATTTCAGAAACCTCTTTTTTTGTTGAGAAAAACGTATTTTTTTAAAAAACTTATTGATTTAAATTGAGAAAATTGGTAGTTTTATGCATAAAATTATATTTCTTTCATATAAAATATTCAAATCTGCTGTAACTGGAAATCCATTAATGAAACCTTATGTTTTTTTTCATAAAAGACTTAGTATTTTTGCCTTTTTATGTTGAACCATAGTTTTAAATGACATGATTTAAAACATTTAATCATTTAATACGCAATATGTTAAAAGTTTTTTCAGGCTGAAGGAAAATATTGATGTGATCCAAAACACATCATTTTTCTAAACCCTAAACTGCAAGAAAAGGGGCTTTTGAGATGTAAGCACTTGAAAAATCATGTCATATGATCACAAATCACAAAATTAAGAACAAATGAAGCTTTAAATTGGTTAAAGAATTCAAAAAATACTTTTATAAATCTATTATAGATGTGTAAGTTAAGATTCTTCACATTTTTTAAAGTTTTTTTTAAACTGCCTTTTTTTGTAGCGTAGCAACCCCGCCGCCCTTCCCATCGCAAATAAGCGAGAGCTCTCTGTTTACGCCGTCTTCCGCCAGCTTACAGCTCCTTTGGCTTGGACGCGGACTCGACTACAAGCGGATGTAGCAGAACGGGGCTTGTGGCTCCGCCCAGCGTCCTTCCTACATCACAAATACAATTAAAAAAAAAAAAAAAACACTGCATTTGTTTTTGCCAATCTGAGTAAACAAACATTATATTTTAATATGCAAAAAAAAAAAACCAAGCCTTTTGAAAACACCAAAAACACAAGTTTTATCGTAACTTCTTTAAAGCGCGTTAGCTATCAGAGAATGCAGGGACTCCTGCCGGACAGCGTTTTTTTCAACAAAACTTTTATATGGAAGCGCCTAATGGCAGAAACCTCTGCGGCAAATAAAACAAGGCAAACTTTCCTAATTTATATCCCCCGCTGCTAGGCAACAAACAAACACCGGCACACATGCAGAAGCATTCTTTCCATCAGGCCTGCTCGAAAGGCCAATATTTCCATGTAGGGCTTTATGAACTGCAGTTAGGTAAATGTTTCCATTAATGCAGTACATTGTGCATGAGACTGATGGAAAACTAGTTGAGACAGCTAGTTAGTGACAAAATGACATCAATGCAGCGGTTTTTGATAGCCTTCCTCCCAAATCGGCTAATTTTTCTTCCCGTTTGTGCAAATGTTTGGTTTTTGTGTGCGCTTTGGCTTCTTTTTTTGTCCGCCTGCTTGTGCAAAGCCCCTTAATTGGGTGTTTATGAGGCCGAGCAAACAGGGCGAACAGGCGGGTATACTGTTACCGTCTGGCCCCTTCGGGGGATCCGGTATCAGTGGACGTTTATCCATGGTCTGTGTTTGCTAAACAACTCCAGGGGGAGGGATTGGAGGTGCTGGCTTTGGAGGGGGGGGGTTTAGTTTGGGTTAGACCAGGCCGCCCGTGGGGCTTCTTAGTCCTCGCAGACACAAGTCCTCGCCCCCCGGGGTAGGCTTTCAAAAAACCTTCTCAGTTTCCGCAGCTTGGTTTTAGGAAAAAATAGAAAGACGTGAGGTCGAGTGTGCAAACAGGCCTCCGGGCATCCTCCTATGAGACGCAGGACGGCGTCAAATGCGCCCTTACGCCCACAAAAGCAAAAATAATCTGCATTTCCGTCTGGATAAACACCTATTAGCCCTGGATGGGGTTAATAGGAGCCTGTTGTGCATGACACCTCAAGACTTGCCCCCTCACCACCAATCGATAGGAAAGGCTGCTGCACAGAAGCATCACTGTGCAAAGGCGGCTGCAGCTGGCCACTTTTAATTGAGTGTCAATGGACGGGTCAGCCGCAGCCGGGAGGTCTTTCCATGTAGAATGCATAGTGCTTTTGTCCAGAGACACAGATAGTTGATAGAAACGCAGGCCTGACTTTTTTTTTTTCTTCTATTTAGTTGAATCTGTTGAGCATTTATGGAAAAGAGAAAAAAAAAAACCTCCTAGAAGCAATTAGGAAAGTCGCTTTCCTGCCCCCAAACCAGGAAAAGGCTGAAGGATTCCTCCCAAAATGAAGCAGCGACGATCAAACGTAGAATAGAATTCTTGTTTTCTCGAACATTTCTGTTAAATCAAAGTGTTTTGTTCTTTTTTTTAGATTTAGATCAAAGTTAAATTTCAAATAAATGAGATTTACAATGATGTTTTTGATCACTTAGACCATAAAAATAGGCGATTTCTGTTTTTTAAAAATTCACAAATTATCTTCTTTAATTCAAAACATGTATTTAAAAAGTAAAACAATACCTTATTTTACACTTCTCATTTAAATATTTTTTTCTCAATAAAGTGAAATCTCTGTGATTAAAATGGGAACTAAATGAAAATGAAAAAAGTTACTTCTGAGTTTAAACTTTATTTTGAAGTACAAATTTCAGGGACTCTTTAAACCCTTGACGTCTGAATTTATTTCCAGCTATGAAAAAAATCACTTATGTTTTTTCTTCTAATTAAATGCTAAATAAAGGTCATTTTGGAGCCATAGTGGTTTGATGCATGTTTGTTTCAACAGGCATCAATAAGTCCCTTTACATTTCTATTTCAAACATTGTTTTTATCCCTTTAACAATAAAAAAAAAATATACTGAGCTGAAAGTGAGTATACTGGATGAATGAAAAACTAAAAATGGTAACTTTTGAGGTTAAGTCCAAATTTTTATTTTAAAAGTCTAATTTTGAGGGGAAAAAATAGAAAAAACCACTAATTTTAAGAAAAATATTGTGCAAAGAAAAAATAAAAATATATTTTTAAAGATTCTTTATATTTCTGATTTAATTTTTATTTCCATTTTAATATTAAATTCAAACATTTGAGCTTAAAGTGAGAATTCAGACTTTGAGAACTTCGTTTTCTTCGAGTTTAACTGGAAGCTTTTATTTTGAAATCCAAGATTAAAAAAAAAAAAAAGGAAAAAAATCCCCCCCATAAAGAGAGATAATCTGCAGAGAAAATCTGCAAGCAAAAGCCAAATTAGGGTTAAAAAAAGAGAGAAAAAGATATTTTAAAAATGAAAAAAAAACAAAAAAAACATACTACCACATCTTGGTGGGTGGTGATCCTTCTGCAGTAAAAAAATGTTTAAACTTTTTGTGGAATTGACTATTTCGTCATTACAATTTTTTTAAGACATTTAACGTCAAAAGTTTGGCAGATGCTGAAGTTGAAGGTTACCAGCTGATGAAGAGAGAGATCCTGCTGTGGATGGAGGCGTCCGTGAGTTGTTGACCGTATGCCAAGGGAAGGAAAGAAAGCCGACCAATCGCAGCGTAGACATGAATGACGGTGTTTGGAGGACTTCAATTTGAGCATTTCAAGGGCAGAATCTGGGGCCAAAAATTGGATCCACTCACTGCCAGCTTTGTTCCGGCTTCAGGAAAATAAGCAGAATGGCAGCCACTGGATTAAAGGGAAATAGTTCCTCGATTTAGGTCATTGACTGCAAAAAAGGCCTTGGACCGTAGGGGTCAGCTCAACTTTTCATCTGATGAGCATGTTTGATTGGGGGGTTCTTTTGATGGTTTAGGCCTTAGCCACCTTACCGGTGGATACGGGCTGTCTGAGGGCAAAAAGTGGGGCAATATGTATGGGGCACACAGGTGGCAGAAGACGTTACCACGTTACCATATGTACGACAATCGTCCATTTTCATCACATTCCTTGAGGTGGCCCACGAGTCTCAAGGGAACTTCCAGAGACACACCTGTGCTCCCCCTAGGATGCATCCGCTCCTGTCTATGACCCTCCATGAGGCCGGACCAACTACGCAGGTTTTTTGGACTGTTTAAGACCGTTTTCTACGCACAAAATGCGCGGTCATGAAAGGGTCTATATCATGCTATTCTTAAGCCTTCAGAGTAAACTATATCCATGTGTATGATGACATATTACCTTTGGCACACGAAAGAACAATTTTTTTTATTAAATATGAGCTATTTCGCAAGAATTTTTGAAAGTAAATCGCTTTGCTCTCTGAGGCTCAGCCTTTCGCTCTATGTGGGTGCCGCCCACTTCATGATGTCATCCCGGAGCTCGGCAGCGTGTCTGCGTTTCGCCCAAGAAAACAAAACAAAATTCCGTGATCATTTCCGCCGATCAACGCTGGGAGAAAGTGTGTGGTAGCCTGGGGGCAGTGCCGGCAGCGCAGACACTTCCCGGAAGGGGCTGTTCCCCACTTTATGACATCACAATGTGAGGACCCGGAGTGGGAGGGGCTGGTGCTCAGAGAGGAATGCTCAGAGACGCGTGCACGGATTAAATGACTGTTTTGGGGTTGGTTTTCATGAGCACTTACCATAATAATACACTTAAAAAATTAATTTTGTATGGTATGTGCCTCTTACAGTAAAAAAAAAAAACAAACACAACTTCTGGATTCTCAAGTTGGAACTGAAAAATGAAAAATAAGGAAAAGTATTTAAATGCACACACAATCCTAAAATGTTTTCAGAGTAAAAGTCAAAAAAGAGAAAAAAAAACAATTCTAAGAAAAGAAAAATGAAAACAAGACAAAGGAAAGACGTCAAAGAAAAGTAACTTCTTTATTTTTTCTTTCTTTGGGGGTCGGCATTGCAGTTTGAAGCAACAAAAGTTTGATTTTCGAGTTAAATGTCTTGTGTGCATCCGTGTGTGTGTTTGTGTGTGTGTGTTGTTGTCATGTCAACTTTTTTCTTGCCGGGGCCCCAAGCTTCTTCCAAAGACCCCTGAGAGCAAACCTGGGATTTTGTAGGACCCAGCAGCCCACCCAGAGCTCGGCTTCACCTGTTCGCGTGCACATATCGCGCCCCCCCTCCTCTTCACTTGCCTTCCATCGCTCCATCAAGATGCCTAAGAGCCTCCCGCCTCCCGGCATGCTCCGCTGCAGCCTGCTGCTCATCCTGTGCGCGTCCCTGACCGGCGCCTCCCTGGCCGACATGGTGTTCCGCTGCCCGGGCTGCAGCGCGGAGCGCCAGGCGCTGTGCCCGCCGCTGGCGGAGGTGTGCGCGGAGATCGTGCGCGAGCCGGGCTGCGGGTGCTGCCCCGTGTGCGCCCGCCAGGAGGGCGAGACGTGCGGCGTGTACACCCCGAGGTGCTCGTCGGGTCTGCGGTGCTATCCGACGCCCGACTCGGAGCTGGCGCTGGAGCAGCTGGTGCGGGGCCAGGGCCAGTGCCGGCGCAAAGTGGACGCGGAGACGGGCGCCTCCAGCCAGGAGCAGCGCGAGCAGATCAGCGGTCAGTCAGTTCACCAGAGAGACACCCCCCTCCTCCCAATCAATCTTTAATGACAGTGTCTAGACTGCAGCTTGACTAACACACTGCGCTGCAACTTCCACCTCTGCAGGCGACCAGCCTTCAGATCTATCAGGATTCTGCGTGCGCATTATTGTGCCACCACTCCTGAAAATTTGTCATCTGCATTTTTTTTCTATTTTTTTATTTATTTTTTTGGTAGTGAATGACAGAAAGGAACGCTGCATTGATTGGAAACATGGACTTTAAACTTTACCCTAAAGATTCTCTTCCCTCCTTTTCGCCTCCCTTTACATATGGGGTCAAATCAGCGTCACTTAAAACCAGGGGCGTCCAAACTTTTGACAAAAAAGGGGCCAGATTTGGTAAGGGGCCCACCATTACCTATTAAGCTCTGGACACACTGGGCATGTGAGGAAACGCGCTTTCAGCACATTGTGTTCACACCGGTCAAGCAGGGAGGGGCTTCTTCTTCGTCTTTTGCTCCCTACAGTTACGCTGCGTTCACACCGGCCGCGTGTGATGTGTTCGAGAACGCGCATTCAGCAGGTGACATTCACGCCGAACCAGCATCAGGCACGCAGGTAGCGGTAGTGTGTTTTTACTGTTTTTACCGCCCACCGCCTATAATTGGCTCGGAGTGAAAAGTCTTAGCGGTGCAAATCCCATAAATCTTTTGGCCTTTTGTCTTCACAGCGCTGTTCCTTTAAATATCCGTTTTGGTGCCACATTAACCTGACCCGGCACGAACTGCAATTACTAATTTCTCCTTTGTGATCATGTTTACAACAGTTGGCACTTCCGTGTTTTGAAGCCACCCACACTCCATGTTGCTGCGATTTAAGTGTGAAAATGTTCAACCGGGTTGACCTTTCAGCGTGTGATCAATTTGTATGCAGAGCCCGCACTCTAACTTCAACATTTGCATAGAAACGAGCGAACACAGGCATTCCGGATGTGGAATCGCTAAATTCTGCTCTACGCACGTTTGCAAAGACTTTTCATTGAAAGTGGACGCTAAACACGAGTCAATAAACACCTTTAGAAGAGTCTTGCTGTGAAATGTCAAAGCGGTGCATATCTGGTGAATCTTGCTCCGTGTTTTTTCTTTTCCAGCTCTGTTTCGATATATGAAACACTTACCGTTATAGAATTCCGTCCGGACACAAACCACAATAATGAATTCCTCTTTTTGATGACTTATGGTACTTCAGAGTTTTGACAAGGACTTTTCCCATACGAGTCCCAGATTGGTCAAAGTTCAACTGGTTTAACTTGCAACTCGCGTTCAATGACCACGCATTTTATACGTAGAGCCCAAAAATGGTTGTAGAAACGTTCGTAGTGACGCGTTGAGGCCATTGGCAACCGGAATCTGATTGACCTTGGGTGATAGAAGTTTTGGTGATGTCATCTCTGCTCCAAGAGCAGCATCTGATGTTGGCGCCACCTGTGTCATCCCTCTTCTGATGTACTTTTGGAGAGCGATATCACTACTGCGCCACTGATTGTATAAGAGAACTGGACATAGCGAGTGTGACATCACCCATAGAAAATGGCTTCCGGTTCCACCCAAAGTCAATTCAGTCGCCATTTTTTCGCCATACGGACATCGCCGTGTTTGAAAGAGAAATTGACAATGAGCAGCAATTGGTCCAAGTTGGTCTGAGTTTCTATGGCAACCACTCTTGCCCTACAAGTTGAAGGCAGGCTGGGGAGAATCTGTCAATCAAATGTTTGGAACGTTCGACTTGAGACCACAAATATAACTTGAATAACCTGAACTACAGAAAAAATAGGTTTAGTAAGAACTTGTTAAAAAAGGTACCAGAGCAAGAATGGTTATTCTGACTAATGTAATGACGGAATAATAGCTGTTTATTTCTCTGTAGAAGTCTTTGGTATTTTGGCTTCTTGGAACCAGCGGGTACTTCTGATTTAACTCCATATTCCTCTTCCTCCTTGTGTGCATGTGCAGGCGTGGAAGGTGGGAATGGGGCTCCTGAAACAAGGACAGGTTCATATATAAGATGGAAAAATCAGCAGCTTCCTTGAATTGGTTGATTTTCAGGCAGAGTTTACTTCCAGACTGTTTATTTTGGCTTTTAGGTCTAGGAACAAGCATGAGGGACTGGTCTAACCTTTGCCTGCATGGCAATGTATATCAGTTCATCCATAAAACATGCAGGAAACTGCAGAGTTAAGTAAAAAAAAAAAGACTGATCTGAATCCTTGGACCCTTCATGTAAAGGCTTGCTTTGGGAGCCGTCTTCCTCGCCTCAGGTGCGGCTCAGCTCCCTCTTGCAGAATTTGAAGTTTGACAAGTTGGACAGACAAATGGAGGAGCTTTTACCAGCTTAACCCTTACATTGTGTTCGGGTCAAAATCGATTCATTTTCACACTTGAAAACTGGTCAATTTTGACCCGAACACAATATAAGGGCTAAATGACTTTTTAAAATTGAGTCTATTATGCAAAACCAAACCACCTGTTCTAAATCTTTAAATTTGTGGCCTTTAGAGTCTCGATGAACTGCAGATTAAAAAAAAAAAAATTGTGACAAATGGCAAAAGGAAGCGGGGGAATTCCTGTTAGCAATCAGCTTCCATTGGGATCGTGAATATAAGATGGAAAAGTTACCTTCAAGTTACAAAGTTACAAAACTGGTTGATCAGCCTTTTCTTTAACATTTGACAACTCCATAAAAAGTTTAGGTAAGATCTTGAATATTCTTTTTTCTTCAATTTATCCACTATAATAAAAAAATGACTTGTTAGGAAGATTAAAGTGCAGAAAAATATCCAATCAGTGTAATTTATTGATATCAATAAACTTATTGTTTGCTTTTTATGACAATAAAAGCCAATATTGACATTTAAGTAGTCGGATTAGATCAAATAATTGAAGCAATATGTCGAAATACAAGAAAAGTGATGACAAAAATATGTAAGGGAGGAATAGACAAATGGTAAATATATGTGTGTGTATATATATATATATATATGAGGCAAATAAAATTAAAATGTTTTTAGTTTTATGATTTTGTTTGTTGTTTTTATTTATATATATATATATATATAGATAATAGTCATAACAGTTATAACAAAAATGAAAGGATAAGAAAACATGAAAACACACACACACACATATATATGAGGCAAATAAAATTAAAATGTTTTTTTTAGTTTCCTAATTTTGTTTGTTGTTTTTATATATATATATATGTGTGTGTGTGTGTGTGTGTGTGTGCGTTTTCATGTTTTCTTATCCTTTCATTTTTTTTTATAACTGTTATGACTATTATATATACATACATACATATATATATATATATATACATATATATATATATATAAAATATTCAATAACAATGTTTTTTTTTTGGGGTAAGAAAAGTTTAAGTATTTAAATAAAGAAAAAAAGTTTTTTCAAATAACTATCAACAAAACCGGGACATAAGTTAATGCAAGAAAAGTTGTTGTTTTTTAAACTATATTTAATCAACAAAGGGATGCTAACTTATTTAAATGGTCAAATTTTACTTCATAGAAATTCTTTGGCTGATTGAAATAATTTGTGTAAAAGGGAAAACAAAAAATAAGACTTAAGAAAGTTGTTGTTGTCTCTGCAGATTAGGTGCAAAAAGAACCGCTTCTTCTCAGAGTCTATGCTAAAATGAAATTGTTTTGCCAATCAGCACTAGCTTCGCGGGGGAAGTGGGTGTATGTGTTAGCCGGGGGGGCGGTGCTGGCAGCGCAGATTTTCGTAGAAGGGCCTGTTCCCCCATGTTCATTCGTATGAATGTGAGGACCCTTTTGGTTTTCATGTTTTTACAAAATTACGCAACTCCCTTGAACAAAGCCCTAAACTAAAATTATTACAAAAAACAAAGAAGTATGTGTTTCCTGTCAAACTTCTTAAATTCAGTGAAAGTCAGCTGAAATGGAAGTGTAACAAAAAAAACAAAACAAAAACAAGAGCATATGATTTTACCAGTTCCAAACAATGGGAAATATAGTAGAGCTGGCGACAAGAGGACGATTCAGTAACAGCAGATAAAACCAGAAACATCACTGAAGGGTCTTTAACCCTTTAACACCCTTTGCTCCAATGTTGACATTTTCTCGACAAACGTAACTCTTTGACAGATGACGCAGTTAACATGATTCTGTTGGAGTCTGAAGCAGAGGAAAGCGGCTTAGCGCTGTAATGAAACGTTTAGGATTCATCGCATAAACGGTTGAAAGTTATGGTATGTCCAAGAGTGTGTGTCATTTAGGTGTCACTTGTGAAATCTACGTTATTAAAACATTTTCTTAGTGCAAAATCATGATTATCTAATGTTTTTACCGTAATAAGATCCCCCCACACACACACACACGCACACACACACACAGACTCCCGAATAACTAAAAAGCTATAATGTTTGGGACTATATAGTGTCCTGAATTTTAAAAGCAATTTTCCCGCTACTTTTTACATTTTTTTGACAAATGGGGAACATGTTGTCACAGATTTTACGAAATAAATACCTAAGAAATACAATCAATAACGAATACTGTTTACAAATGTATTGTGTTCTGATGATGAAAACAAACAAGGATGGTCTATAACAAAAAAAAAAAAAAAAAACTTTTTTTTTTTTCATCAGTATTGTTCAAATGCAATGCATTGTCGTCTATATTTGCCAGCATATGGAGCATCGATGCCCAATGGTTTTTTGCAGACTCCTGGGAAATTTCTAGGGTTCTTGAATTGAATTGTAGATTCCGACAGCACTACAAAATGGTGAACACACTGTATAGTGCACTTTTGTGAGTAGTGAAGGAATTCGAATACAACCTTTATTTAACAGAGCCCAACAAGCCAAAATTGTGTCTCATTGTGACTCTGTGGTTGTGTTTTTCTCATCCGAACTTCCTATGAGCAACAATGAACCTTTTCGATTTTTTACAAAATTATGCAACTTATTTGAAAATAAGTCGACTAATATTAGTTCATAACTTGCTAAAGCCAAAAAACTGGACAACTGAAACAAAAAAAAAAAAAAACAAGGCTCAACAGAAGTTAACAAAGAACGGGAAAGAGTCGCGGTGGTGACACAGGCTGGTTGAGCTCATCGAGAGAATAAAAAGCAGATCGAACCAGAAAGTTGAAACTTTAATCTATAAAGCAGACAAAGTGGTTGTTGAACACGTCCTTGTGAGGTCTTTAATTTGCTGCAAAATCACCATGACTTAATGTAATATAAACAAGATCATAAACTAGATGTGAAAACCTCGATTTAAAGATTAAAACATGGTTATGTTGTCAGAACCAGTGTGACTTAATCAAACGATCATTTGCTTTTCGGCCAAAAAGCCTACCGTTTAAAAACATTCATGAGTTTCCCACTGCTGCATGTATTTATGCCCAGAATCAGTTGATGTTCCATTCCCCTGGAAACTTGGATCTAAATAAAGGTTTCCTTAATCAGATTGAAGGGCCATTTAGTTGTTTTGGCTGGAAGCTGACCATAAATGATCTCACTGGAGAATTAGTTGGACACAGATTTGCTCTTTACTTGCATGTAAAAAAGAGTGTTCGGCAGATCCGTCAGAGGGGGTTCATTCCGTACTTGTGACAAAGAAGAGCTGGATGTTTCACTGTTTTGGAACAACGAGGAGGGAGAGAAGGGAGCGAAACGCCTCCTGAGCCACGTGGTTTTTGGAATAACATTGTTAGCTAACAAGGGGGCATTCCTGTGTACCTGCGGGGGTGGCCAGACGACCCTGCAGGACTGAAATAGCTCCCAGATAATCCCCCAACTCATTCAAGGCTTTGCTAAAAATGGGCGTTTGTGCCGTTTTTTGTGCCCAAGGCGTCGACTTCAGGCGTATCCGTGCCAAGATTCTCCCTGTGCTTGCTGTGAACCAGAATAATTTTCCACCCTCCAATTTGGTCAGTGGTGACTTAGGGCAATCCAAACACCGTCTGACATGCTACTGACACTGGGGGGAATCTCTTAGTTGTATGAATCGAATAGATTGTTTCGCAGGAGAGTTTTTCAGATTCATCAACATCTTAAATTCTGGTAACACCGAAAGAGGACAATAAAGAAATTAGATTATAGCTTTGACTAGGGGGCTCTCAACCTTCCCTTCAAGATCTACGGCCTTGTTGAATATACTGATCCCCTGGATTAGGTGTAGTTAGCCAATCCAACATCGGAATCACCTGATCCAGGTGGTTGATATTAGAGACAACAGACACAGCCAATAAATAAGGATGGTAGGTCTCAAGGGTGAGGTTCAGCAGTATCACTACACAATAGCGTTTCAAAACAATTTTGTGTGTAAATGCATCAATTGTTGTTTAGTTTTGTCATTCATTCTATACAATTGTCATCGACAGAGGTGTGGATGTAAAGTTGCAAAGGATAAGAGCCATGTCCTCCAGAGATCAATGCATTAACAAAACTTTTAAACTCCCACTCCATTTATCGTTGGATTCTAATCTAAAAACCTTGTTGGCAATATTGGAGCTAACTAGCCGTACAGTTTTGAGCCAGATGCCAGTTCAGACGGGGAAAACCTGTTTGGATCCAGTCGTCTACAAGCGGATGCAGCATATTTTATGGCATATTGTCATCAGCTCCTGATCTACAACGATTTGAATAAAGAAATACTCAGACAAGCAATTTTTTTCTTCATAAATGTCCTCCATTGTTAGAAAAATGTGACAAGAGCATGTTAAAAACACAATTTTCTTTGAAGTGGATCTTTAAATCAACTAATAAATACAGATTCTAGACCAACAGTACATCGTTTTTATTAATTTCTCATTATTTGTAATTTGTCTTTCCTGAAAAAAACGTCTTGTAAAGTTGGAAAAAACTATCACTTTACACCCTTTGAGAAGTGTTAGATCTTTAAAAAGTTGATTTGTAGTTTGTCTAGATTGCAATTTTCAAGTTTGGGTCTTAGTCAATAGAGATTGCACTCCTTGTCTTCCCTTATCCCCCAACTGAAGGAGATAGTCAGTGGCAGTATGGCGATGCTCCCTCGGTTTTACGTGTTCGAGCTTGTCGAAGCTCCTGACCTAGTTTAGGCCTGCCTTAGAGTTCACTCTGCAGGGTCTTTAGGTTTGCGTGGTGTATGAAACGCCGTATGAACATACGTGTCGGAGCCTGCGCAAAGCCTCATTTCATAGAAAGCTGTTAAGGGCCAAAAAGCCTGGAAGGTAAACACATCTGCACTCTGCTGAGTTTGTGTTTCTAGAAAAACATTTGCCATGGGTTCTTGTGGTGCGTTAGACATAGCTGGAAATCGAAATGGTTTTTTTGGCGGCTTCTAACGTGGCTTGTGCTTCACTTGACACCTCAAACCTGTTTAGCAGTTTAAAATGTATCTGTTTAAAATCCTGGTTTTATACCTATCTCAATCCTTTTATTACATTCGGGTCAAAATTGACCCGTTTGGGGCCAATTTTGACCCGAATTAAGCACAAGGGTTAAGCTTTTGTGTTGCACACTATAGACATGTTTTCGTGTGGTCTAAACCTTCATTTTAGCGTGTCAATAGTGCAAAAACGTCAGTGGTGCAAAAATGATTTTCGCCAATACAGAAAGAGATGCTGAGTTCAGAAGAAATGAGACTTAGGAAGATGCTGTCGATGGTGCACCTGTTCTGAGGTAAAAGCCATCAGGTATGTTTTTTACTTGTTTAGCTTAAGAATTAACTGTTTTCTGCCAAAGTGGGATTTTTGATTTGTCTGTTTCGATGGAAATTCCACTCCCAACCGACGGTCATCTGCTCAGTTGGTCAGAAATAGGACAATCAGACATGTCACTTCTGGCCTACGTGCCACCTGGGAATTCATCATGGATCATAAATAGAAAAGAATCCTCTCGGGCCATTGTTAAAGGATTAAGTCAAGCAGTAGACTGGAGAGAAGGCCTGCTATGTTGGTATTGTTGATCCCCAGCCCACTGCTGTGCAAGGACTGGAACCGCAGAGGCCTACTGCCCCCTAAAAGTGGGGTCCCCACCCTCCGACTTTGTGTGTTCGGTGGTGTGCAACATGTGCTGCATTTACAGGCCGTGCACTTGACTTGAACAAGGAGGGAAGCAAATGTATTTGCACTTGGGTATGGCCGGGATTACGTAACATTAAAATAAAAGGAACCCCAGCTGCTGGTATTTCTGAGTATTTATCTGTGGAACTTGCGCACACATGCAAGGATTTGAGTTGACCTTTGCTCCTTTGCTGTAAGAGTGCACCGTGAAACTGCAGTCCAACGGATCTGTTCGGTGGCATTTCTTTTGTTGGATTTCCCTTTCCCTCTGTGGAGACATTCTACCTCTCGCTGAAGACCAACTTTCATTGGCCTTTTATGAGTCTGCATGTTGCGGCTTGGCCTACATAACTCTGAACTCTCCGTGTCATGACCTTTCCGAGTCTCTGTGCTTTATCTCCGTCCTTTCGTTCGGGTGTCCAGTAAAGCTCTGTGCAGTGAGCGTCAGGTCCTTGAACATTCTGGCACCATTTCCCTCACTTTTTTCTAAAATTGCTGGTAAAAGTTTTTGTTTCTGCAGCTCAGCCAAATTAAGGAAAACCATTTAAGGAATTTGTGTCTTTTTTTCCGTCAAGAATCATGACATCAGGAGAGACACTCCTCTTCCACTCCCTGTTTGTGAACACCAAGGAATGCTCTGTTGTCAGAAACAACAAGTTAGCTTGGAGCTGATGGCTTTCGGCTTTGCCAAAAGAGACTACTTTGTTCTTAGAGGCCCACTCTGATAAAATTGTGTTTTTAGCCTGTTTTTGCTGCGTTTTTTCTGATGATGGAGGAGGTACATAAAATAAATTAAGCTTAAAATTGCATTCCAGAGTTTTTTTTTTATTAAATGCTTGTGAATCAAGAGAAAACCTGATCCATGAACGACTTCATTTTCCTCCTCCGAGTTGGCAACTGGCTGAGAACTGCACTCCAACGGTCCCGCCCACAACTTACGAGGCAAATTTTGAATGAACTCCTGCTGCTCTGTAGAAACTGTCCTAGAAAATAGACATTTTTTTTTTTAATTTTGGCTAAAAACAACATTATGATAATTAAAAGACCACAGGGAACGCCTTGAAAATTGATCAAGAGATGATCAGAGTGAGTCTTCAGTAGTTGTTGAGGACAGTGAGATTTGTGTCTCAGCTATAAAAATGATTTACAGTATCATGTTTGACGTGAAATAGTGGCGTCCAGCCACTGAGTCTAAAAAAAAATAAATAAACAATGACAAATTGCCGTAGTTCCCTGAATGTCCATGAGCGGTCCGGTACTGTTTGGTCCAGTAAGGAGTGGTACGGTCCAGTTAATTCTGGCGAGCGTTTCCACTCAGTTAAGCCTGGCTTCCACTGAGCGGTTTGTTTTCATGGCGCATTCACCGCTTATCGTGTTTACGTCATTGTAGTGCAACGTTTAAAAAAGCAACAACAATGGAGGTCATCCAGCAGCGCGTTTTTGTATTCCTTTACTTCTGGTACATCGTCTATAGTAAGAATTTAATGTTGTTTGAAAGACGATTGCAGGCGGCTAAGAGGAATACCGTCATAAAGAGGAAAAATACTTTACCTTATGAGCGCTAGCTTAAAAGCCCTATATGAGCGCTTTCTATCAGTCGTCATCACTTTCTGCCAATCAACGGGTGGGTACAGCGGCTCCACCTTAACCGTTCCGTTCTACTTTTCTTTGGACTTATAACCGATGGGGGCCGCCAAGAGGTACAATTTGGTACTGTTTAATGGGTCCACTTTACAAAATACCACAAAATACCGGACCGACCGGCAAAAAATAGAACCAAAGAAAGCAATATGAACAATATAAAGCAATTTCATTTAAATTTAACATTGTAATTCTGAAACGCTGGTTCTGTTATATTTACAACCTTGTGTCAGTGTTTTTTATAATTCCGTAGATCCACAGCTCTCAGAAATTTGCCTCCGTGTAGTGGGCAGATTTGTTGCCACGTAGCAACCCCTCCCCCACTTCCCATCACCCGTAGATCAGAACAAATGTAGCAGGGAGCTTGTAGCCCGCCCCGTGTATTTCCTACGCAGCAAATATAATCTTTTCTAACTGCATTTTTTCCTCTGCTCCAGATTCCCAATGATTTGAATACAGAAATACTCAGAAATGCGATTTTAAGTTAAATTTTCTTTAGAAAAATTGTGGGACTTGGGACCAACCATAATGGGGGACAATTTTCTATGTAATTTGCAACTGTGCTTAATACAACTTCAGTGTTTTTTTCCTGATATTTGCTGAAAAAGTTATGAATGGATGAATTCATTTTGTTTATTTTAGCTTTTCACTCAAAGACCGTGCTGCCGGCAGGACAATCTTTTTCTATTGTTGTTCTGATGTCACGGTTTTATTTTTAGCTACCTTTTAAATCGTTTAAATCATTATGAAGCGAGTTTACATGTTTTTAAAGGGATGCCAGTGTCTTTTAATTTGGGGGGGGGGGGGCTGTTTGGACCCACTTACAGTGATTGTAATCTGGAGCCGGGTCAGTGAGCTAAATGGAGCCGTAAGAACGTCTATTTAAAGTTAAACCCTTCCGGTCTAAATTTGGCTCAGCGGAAACTTTAAATATCTGATTCTATCAGCTTTTGTGTTCATTTATCAATACTTTCAACATCTGCTCAAGTGACCAAATGAGATTATGGAAAAAGTCACCATAGAAGCCTGACTGTTGCTCCAGTTGGGCTGTAGCCAACGTTTTCGACCAAGCTTTGTTTGGGCCGTTGGGACTGGTGGAAATATTAACATGCACAAAGTACACGTGCATTTTTGGAAACAAATGTGTCTGTTTCCACAGGTGAGGCTGTGGAGCCGCAGCCTGGACTGGCGGGCGTCAGCGAGATGCCGACCGTTCGAAAGCCCAGCAGAGAGAGCACCTGGCTGGGGCCCAAAGAGAGTGCAGTGCGCCAGCACAGACAGGAGATGAAGACCAAGATGAAGACTAACAAGGTAGAAGAGGTGAGACCTACTCGGCCCAAACAGGTGAGTGTGTGTTCTGTAGGAAAACTTTGAATACATTTGAGTAAAACATCAATAAAACCAACTCAAAACTACCCCAAAGTGTAATTTTGTGCTTTCACGGTAAAAGTGTTTTATTTTAACTATGAACTTGCATTTCTCTAGTTTCTAATATATCCGAAAAAAATTCAAAAATATTTCAGCTCCTTATGTAATTTGTGAACATTTACACCAAAAACAATCAAGAAAAAGTAAGATTTGTTTAGAAACACAACTATATTCACATTTTTTTTATCTTTATTATTTAAACACAAAAGTCTGTTTGCATTTTTTTTGTCGTGGACTTCCTTTTCGACCCAAAAATTAACATAATCAACTTTCTAAATAGCAAAGCTTGAAAAGAGGGGAAAAAAAACCTGTTACTGTCAGTCCCTGAAGTTTAGATATGTTATTGGGCGGCGACAGCTTCCAACAAACTGCGTACAACATTTGTAGGGGAATTTCTAAAATGTTTCAAAAGATCTGCCGTATTTACTGTAATTTGAAGGAATTTATGTCCAGATTGTGCTGGGAGACCAAGTACATATCTTTTCGGCTGTGAGTTAAGCCAGTAGTCCTCAGCCACCGTACCGGTCCGTGGAACTATTGGCACCGGGCTGCGGAGGAAAGAAAAGGTACAACTTCCAAAAAACCTAAAAACGTTAAGACTATTAGGAGTCCTACTTAAAATATGGATTTATCGTGATAGGTGATTCCCACACACTGAGCCAGTCTGCATAACATTTACATTATTAATAGGCAGTTTGACGTTTGATGCTTCTCTGGTGTTATTTTATTTCTTAATATTAATACATTTGCTCTGCATTCAAGGAAACTGTTTCTTTGTCATTGCTAAGCCAGTCTTGGAGTCATTTTAATTTAATACATTATTTAAAAGAGAAAAAGTCACATACACGTGATCAAATCTACTAAGCCAGTCTTTTGAAAACATAAAGAACTATTAAATGCGTCCATGTTCATTTTGGCCAGCTTTATGTATTCCATAACACAGTTATGGGCTGCTGTGAGTCTACCGAACTATGCACACCCGGACCCCACAGAGCGCATTGAGCGCTAACTTATATTGCCCACTAGTAATGTGCAGCTTACAGAGAAAAATAAAGTGAGACAGGGTGAATTAATATCGACAAAATCGGCTCCCAGGAAGGAGCCGGCTCTTATAGCTCACACCAAAGAGCCGCTTTAGAGTGGTTTCACTGGTAATCGACACATCAGCACAGGGGGCGGGTCCCTGCTCTGCTGCTCACCTGCTTCTTGCGGGGATGACAGGACTCCTTGCAGCGTCTGTTTTCGTCTCATCTTTGAGCCAGTTAGGAAAGCAGCAATGAGGGCATGTCTGTACTTTGACCGATCCCCAACTCTGCGCGCGCAAGCATGCGCGTATCCGACAGTTACTCCACTTTGAATTTCTGTCTCTTTAGTCGTTACTACAGTCCAGTAATTGTAATTAATTACATAAATTTGAACTGTAATTTGTTACGCTACTCTGTTACTGACAAAAGTAATTAAATTACAGTGATTTGTTACTTTGTAATATGCTACCCCCAATACTGCACGTGGTGTATGAAATAAGGTTTTTAAGAGAATTTCGCTTGTCATCAATTTACCATCGTTCCAACTGACATTTAAAGCTTACGTTTTTTTGTTTTTTTTTTTACTATTTACAAGCTAGCACAGCCCAGTGACACATCTGCAAGAAACTCTTAAGTCTGATTGCTAAGGATAGTTTAGAAATCCTCAGTCTTTGTCCCTTAAACGGTAAAAGCTGTAGAATGGATGCCCTTCCAATATTATTACAAGCAATGACAGTGTAATGAAAATATATGGTGTGTTGAAATTAGCAGATAATGAGCAGCTTCGACCTCAAATCCACCCGACCTGCCCTGTAGCCCTTCACAGAGCGAACCACCGCTGGGGTTTTTTCCAACCTCCATAAAAGCCATTTAAAGATTATTGCTTTACCAGAAACTGTAGCTGTTTGAACAAGATGGTTGGCTTGGTTGCAATAGGAGGTAAACCGGGGGTCACTGGCAAGATTTTAGTCAACGCTGGCAAAATCCAGAGTTTTGTGAACTCTGTTTTACGGATTTGTGTCCGTGTGCGTTTGAGATTTTATGGAGAGCAGAGAAGTGTGCTGGTAGCTTTACAAACACAACGTGGACAAATACTCGAGGACGTTGTTAATGAGAGTTCAAGTTTAAAACTTTATGAAAAAAAAAATCTACTAGCAGTAAAATCTGAGACGTCAAAGTGAACACAACGGTTGGTTCTATGGTCTAGAGCAGGGACGTGGTGGCTCATGCGGTTACTACGCAAGATGAGAAAATGTGAAATGTTTTTGTTGTTTTTGCTCCTTTTAAGACTCAGTGTCAGCAGGAGCTCGACCAGGTCCTGGAGCGGATATCTAAGATGCCTTTCAGAGATAACAGAGGCCCTCTGGAAGACCTATATGCCCTGCACATCCCCAACTGTGACAAGAGGGGGCAGTATAACCTCAAACAGGTGATTCCAAGCACTGAAATGTCCAACTATAAGCTTAGACATGAGTCAAAGGAAAGCTCAACAACAAAGATTTTCTGTTTCAGTGTAAGATGTCTCTGCACGGTCAGCGTGGTGAGTGCTGGTGCGTCCACCCTCACACTGGCAGGGCCATTCCATCTGCCCCAACTGTGAGGGGGGACCCTAACTGCAGCCAGTACATCACAGAGCTGGAGCTCCTGGACACAGCCCAGATCTAGCATGATCTCATGTCAAAAAAGGAAAAAAAAAAAACTGTTCTTGGAAACAAAGAGCATCTGAGCAAAGCTATAAGCTATATCTTTCTGTGTCTGTTCCTAACTTTTAAAATCTTAGCAACCGGAAAGGATTAGAACCCAGCATGTTGCATAAGATGCAACTGCAGATTACAGGAAAGATTATTTTCTGCTTAGATAGAAAAGTGGAGTGTCAGTAACACAGCTTTACTAATCGTGACTTTTTTTTCTTAGCACATGTGAGAAATTCTTAAGTGCACTAGATAATGTTAGGTGTGTTCTCCATGCTTTAGATTGTCAAAGCCTTTGAGTATATCCGACCGAAATACACAGAGCTGAAGATGGTTCATGTTGGAGGTGGGAAATGTTCCGCCAGATATCACAAAGAGACGTTATGAATAAAACCAAAATCTGTTAAGCTTATGCATGTGTTTTTATTTGAAGATGTCCGGGGGAAAAAAAATACATCAGCTGCAGCGCCCCCTATGGGAGGGCACTGCGAACATCGAACCGATGCATTTGACAGCAGATGGAAACCACCTGCACCAAATCTGTGGAAGTGTCATGTTTTTGCACCCACAAAACACAATACTGAGTCAACGCTTTCGAAAACTTAAATACCGATTGCACAAGCCACACAAAACTGCTGGCTTGAATCCTTGAGAGTACAGCAACTTTATTTAAATAGTTTGCTTTACAAAATAAAAAGAAGAGTACATCAGTTACACAGCAGATACATATTTTACAATCATGTTCACATTTAAAATGATATTCTGGAGTGTTAAAATGTCACTGTGTTTTATCTTTAGTCATAAAGAGCAGTACATGTAAGTCTGTAAGTAGCATTTAGGCTGATTTTCCACTCTGTCAGTGAAGGCGTTACAATTATCTGTGAATTTGAGTTTTGCCAAAACCAGGATCTTAAATAAATGTTCAAACCACAGGGTAAAAACTTTTAATTATGTCATAACTTTGTCTTTAGCAGCATTTGACTGGAAAATTATGATAACCTTTGCAAGTAAACCACATCCACACATTAAAAACTGATTTCCTTTCTGTTTTGCTCCGGCGTTTCTCATTCGGCAACACATCGAGTCCACATGCAAACCAAAATTCAAAGTGGCGTGGGACACAAGGCACTTGAATTTACATAAAAACTAAGCGACCTTGCTCTATGTGGAGATAAAGAACCCAATGAACCCTGTGAGCAAGAAAGCATCGGCTAACATATTTGCCTGTGTGGCAGTGGTGAGGACCCTCCACATGGAAAAATAAACAATGCGGGGCTTTTGCATACAATTTGTGTGTGAGCTGTGAGGGGAAACGCATGGCACCATGGTTGTGAGTTTTTGAAGTTGACAACTATATGCACCTTTAGGTGTAGTCTGGATTGCACAGTGTGCATGTACATTTACAGCCAATGCATTAAACAAAACAATAAAATAAACTCACCTGGTTGCTCAAAGTTTTTACTGTTTCTTGAAAAAACTGTTCAGGGAGATAAAAGTAAAATAAGATGAAAGAAAAGTGCATAAAATGACTCAAACCTTAAGGTACAAAAGCCTACAGGGCTTGATTGATTCAAGTTTGTCCCGCTTGACTTGCAAACCTTAAATTAGACAAGCAAAGGCAGATAAAGCTCAGCTGACAGTGTTAGAAAAGCAAGCTAAAGTTAAAATGTTGTTGAGGTTTGTAAAGTAACAACTAATTAGCCAAAGGTTGAAATGTCTTTAATTGTTTTAAGGCTACTAGATAAAAACGGACTAGTTCCAATTAGAAAATATTGTCTTTGTAGAGATTAAACAAAATATATGTGTTTTGTACAGAATAAACAGAAAGAAATTTTACATTTAGTGTGCGCTAACACGTTTCAAAGACTGTTAGGCAACATCTCTTGCTCAGTCTTGGCTTTGCTAAGCTTTTTGCTAAGCTCTTTGCTAAGCTAGCCATTTGTTAGCTCTTACTTCATATTACCAACGAAGGAGGTTTAAATGGTAAAACGAATGCTGTATAACAACACAAAATTTACCTTTTTGAAATATGACATTAAGAAGCAAAAAAAAAAAAGTATTAGATATTGGCATGTTAAAACGACTGAAGGACTTAGAACTACTGTCAGCCAGTTTAACATGACGATGGTCTAATCTCCTTTGATTTTTTTCTTGTATTTACCTGACCACTGCTACTGTAACTTGTTTCTTTCAAAAAATGTTTAAAATTTGATATTTAAAAAAATGATCAAAAGAGGTAAAAAACAGAGTGATAAAATGACCCTAAGTACATGAAATTACGTTAGCCTGTTTAATTCCTTATGGTCTTATTTCCTTTGAGCTTTTCTTGCAATTGACTTGACACCTCTACTGGAAATTGTTACTTTTAAATCATTTGTTTAAAATTTAACACAAAAAAGATAAAAATTAATTTAATATTAGAATGATAAAAATGACCCAAAGTACCTTAAATTACTGTTAGCTGTTTAACTTGAAAATGGTTGTTTTCTTTTGATCTTTTATTGTAATTTACTTGACCACCTCTACGGTGCTTCTTTTAAAAAAATGTGATCAAAGTTTGACATCAAATAAATGTAAAAAAAAAAGATATAAAGCATTAGTATGTTAAAAATGACTCAAAATACCGAAAATTACTGTTAGCTTGTTTGACACAACTATGGTTGGATTTCTTTTTATCTTTTTTTCTAATAGACTTGATCACATGTACTGTAACGTTTTTTTCTTTTAAATAATGTATTTAATAAAAAAAAAAGATAAAAAAAATATATAATATATTAGCATGTTAAAATGACCCTAAGTACCGTCAGCTTGTTTAATTAATCATGGTCTGATTTCCTTTGATCTTATCGGATGTTAACTTGACCGCCTTTACTGTAACATTTTTTCAAAAATAAATGGGTTTTACACAAAAAAAAAAAAACAAAAAAAACACAGAGAATGAGGATTAAAAGGTCGGCTACCCTTGGGGAAAAATGAGTATTGAGAAACTTTTTCCGTCGAAGAAATTAAACTTGAGTGGAATTTAAAAAAAAATAATCTTGCTAAGTAAAAAGAAATTATTTGAGCCTAATGGCCAATATATATAGCTAAAGTTTCTTCCAGAAATTAAACAAAAAATAACACATTATAGATAAGAGAACGAATGCGAAACCATACATACTCCCTAATTAAAAATCAACAAATCAACTGCAACAAACAGAAAAACATTTATAATTAGCCACATTTATAAATGTATTGTCTTATTTTTTTCTTGAGTAAATTTAGGTAAAACACCTACATCTAATTTCATAAGATACAAAGAGACAAGGTCCTAGCTAACCTCAGAGTACACATTAAGGGTGGAGCCACAGTTTGGACATACGTGTGCAGATTTCATTTAAGCAAATGCTTCAGTTTGGCCCCATAAAAAACAAAAAAAAAGGCAATCCATTACACAATGTTGCCCCACTGTATTGTCCTGATTGTTAAGTCAAAGTGTGCGAGCTTGATTGGCAGGATAAAGTGGAACTCAGAAATCAGGTGGCTTTCATTCGTTGCTGTTGCTGTTGTTGTCGATATCTCTGCACTGCAGTTCTCCGCCACCATTGCTGATGCTGGGGATTCTAACACCCATTGGGTCCACGCACCAGCAGATGCCCCTTTTCCGACCACGAGATGGTTTGCACTGCAAAAAACAGTCATGTTTGAGTGGAACTTTGAATGTTTGCATGAATCACAAGGTAAGAGGATGGATCCAAACCTGTTTGCGCTTGAAGTAGCCCTTCTTGTCACAATTGGGGACGTACAAGGAGACAGCCAAAACCCGCGAGGTGTCCTTCATGCTACGAAGGAGGCTGTCTAGTCGTCTTCTGCAGGGCCCCTTCGTGACAGAAGACAGTTGTCAGAGCTTGAACAATCATACTGACAAACTTTGCAGCACAAAAGTCTAAAGTTTGCTGTTTCTGGGCTCTACGTACAAAATGTGTTGCCAATGAACGCAGGTTAAAGATTAAACTAGATTCAGCTTTGACCAATCAGGGACTCAGATTTGGTAGTGACATAAGGATGGCGTCCCTTTCAATTTATGGAAGTACCAACTGCTGGAAAATTCATCATGAAGGAGAAATTAATCATTTTGGGGTTTTGCCTGGACAGAATCATATGACACCAAATCTGTCATGTATTGGAATAGAGCTGTGAAAGAAAAAGCAAGATTTGTACTGCTTTAACATTTTGCATCTAACTGTAGGTGCTGGACATGCACTAGTACAAGTTAGCGACAGTTCAGTGTGAACGCCATGGGCTAAATGCACGTTGAAGAATGCGCATCTAGTGCGTTCTTAAACATGCATTACATGCCTGGTGTGTGTGTAGCATAAGAGGTGATTAAAGGTTTGTTTGATCAAAACCAATCAAGGACTTATTCAAACCAAATCTTTTTTTCAGAGAGAACATGATACGCACGTCTCAGCCTTACTTACAAATTCAGGCTCTAGTTTCTCCAGGCGAGGGGACGAGGGGCTACGGTTACTGACGACTCCTTGCCTGGCCAATTGAGCCTTGCGGTCCTTGGCCTGCTTCATGGCCTGGGCTTTCCGACTGCTGATGTGGTCTCCAAATATGGGCACCTTGGTTTGCATCGACTCTGCGAAATGTCAGAGAGAGAGAGAGACCATTGTGGTTTGAAAAGACACATCAGATTAATACTTTTACAACAACATGTCATCACTTTTACCTCCTAACCCTGTTAGCATTTGAGTAAGACCAAGAGTTCCCTTGCAGCATTAGCCTAAATGAAAGCTGCTGAACTGAAGAAGCAAAAACCAAAACTAAATTAAAAGTTAGGTGCAGTCTAGCTGATGCTTGATTTACATACAATTACTGTTATCAGAGTTTAAGCGCCGTTTTTAGTTAAATTGTCGGTAATTTGTACCGGAACTTTACAAATCACAGACCTGAAAGGATTAATGTTCTTCTGATGGCAATTCTTTCATGCAGCGTGAATGTCCAGAGGTGTAGTATTAGTCCAGCTTCAAAGCTTTTTTTTTTTGTCGTAATGAGACAGGTCGAAATCAGCTAAGGTCGAAGAGTCAATTTGGAAACTTGATGGTTTCACTGGACTGGTTAAATGCTCTTTTGGCATAGTTCATAGAGACTGGCCAGTTTGGGACTGAACGTGTTGACATAAGAAACGACATAGGCCGTATTTATGGGATGAAAGACTCTGCCAGTCTGAAGTATATGCAGACCAAGGCTCTAAAACTTTTATAGCAAGCAAGTGACCCAAATGAGATATTTAGTCTCCCCCTGGCACCCGGGCCCATGAAAACATGCCATTACCACTGTCGTGGTGAGCCACAAGAACCAGCCGCAGCCCCTTTTGGGGGACGGTTTTGCAGACGTTTTGTCATCTACGAAGCTCCTTGCTAAATGTCGGGGTGCTAAGCCTCGCCCCTTGTGTGTATTGTTCTCTGCCCTTTGGTTCCTGAGACCGCAGCAACTATGCTTGAGCCCACGATGACTTGGCCGGGGCTTTCCTTTATGGGGTAAGATAACTGTCAATATGAAATGTATTCATAAAGACAAAGTTGTATTCATTAAGACAGTAATATTTTGTGCGCAACTTTAAATAAAAAAAATATGACGACAACATTTAGTTTCCTGTTTGACATGTCCGTTCTGAATACGATTTGTCTTTGTTTTGAATACGACTCTTGCTTGTCTTGAATATGAATTTTTCCTGCTAAAAAACTGTCAAAAACGCCAGAGCAGACGGTGGAGGAATCCCCCTCGGTCTACTGCTGCCGCTCTGCTGTCTGCCTGCCGGACAGCGGCATTCTGGAATTAGGGGGAATCCCTGCAGACATGTCAAACGTAAAGCTAAAGGTTGCATTTATATATTTTTTTGCAACTTTACAAATTCATAATTTGTGCACAACTTTGACTTTATGAATACGTTTCTTATTGACAGCTATCTTACCTCATATTCCTTTCACCCAAAGCAGTTTGGGCCGTGTCATTTACAGCTTTGAATATGCATTAGCATCGCATGTGTCCTAAACCACATTTGGCCCACTTCCAGTGCTGCGTCACATCCCCCGTTGCCCCCGCTTTGAGCAGATTGCAAATTCGCAGTGTAAACCTTTCCTTTTCTGCGTGACTGCTAAGCTACTAAGCTAACTGAGTAATAAAGCAAAGGTCACGACCCCTCCTCTTAACCCTCATATTGTGTTCGGGTTGAAACTGACCCGCTTTCACGAGAGAAAACGGGTCAGTTTCAACCCGAACACAATATGAGGGTTAAAACCATCCAAGCTGCTGCCACGGTGGTGATGATGAAGCTACAGATGATGTCATCCATCGCCAAACACAAAAGAGCAAAAGAGATTCTTTCCAGTTTCCTGCTGACACAGATCCCCCGCCAACTCTCCAGAAAAAGCTCCAATCAAGTCCTCACTTGCTAATCCTCGCACTGCTATAATCTGATCTTTCATTTTTCCTTTTAAACTCTCTTTTGCTGCTGTTAGATGACATGAAGAGCCAGCCCCAGGCTGTTGTTAGCTCCTAACAACTCTTTCCCCACTTCCTTCTTGGCTCGGACTTTCCTCCCCCCACCACCACCACCTCCACATCTGGACGCATCTGCAGCATTCGAATCCCGAAAGCTTTTGAGTGACAGCTTGCCGTGGCGCAACTCATATGTGCTCACATCCACCGTGCGGTTTTCTCCTAATTCCTGCGCTGACAGCTCACCCGGCGGGAGCTTAATGGAGGCGCTGGCTCTCGGGGCAGACAGATGGGAGATCTGTAACCCATGCTCGGCCCTACTTTTTTTTTTGCTGAATCACTACTGCACAGCCCCAGATCTGCCTGCAGCAACGAGTCGCAGAGAAGGGAGGGGAGCGCAGGAACAGATGATGAGCCCGAACAAAGTAGGAGAAAGGAGGAAAGCAGTCGAAGGGGAGATGATTGGAGTTTATTTAGACGTAATTATGCTCAGCAGATCTGGAGAACAGGAGAGTTCTGGACAGATAAAGGGAAACGTCAGAGGAGCAAAGGGTCTAGATTTATTTTGAATAAATCTGCATGAAAAAGTGCAACTTTTTCCTCCTTTTTCATCCCTTTTTTTGTTAACGCGCTTCATGCCAGGGTTACTTCGCCAAGAAATCAGTGGGTTTCGCTGGCTGGGGCCTGCTGAGAGATTATTTGATTATTTATGTTTCCACGGCGGCGCCGCACCAACAGTGAAACCCCAGTCTCGCAGGAAAGCGAAGCATCAGACAGACCGGGAGAGGGGCCGAATGTGGGAACGCTCGGAGATGAAGAATAGGCTGCAAAAAGATGAAGAGGGACGGCGGCCAGGAAAAGGAAAGAAGAGAAGAGGCAGTTTGGTGGGAGAGAAGAGGGCAGACAAAAAAAAAAAAAAGAGAGACAGGAGGGGGGGTGGGGTCACAGGTGGTGGATGTGGAAAAGTTCGAAGCAGGAAAAGAAAAGAAAAATAATAAGAGGGGGTTAGGATGTGACTTTGCACCGAGAAGCCGGGCAACAAAACCCCGAACTGCCAATCAGAGGAGCAAGGATGGAGGCTTGCGGAGCAGCACCTGTAATCTTCTCCCTTGTTTCATGTATGGGTGCCCCCCCCCTCAGGCTATATGGGCCTCTCACGCAAAACCCGCTGATTTACAGCTTGGAGCTCCCAGCTGGAGACTGACATGCCAGCTTGACCTGCCCCCGATTGTTGACAGAGGTCATGGGGTCAAGACCCGAGGGGGCTAGTATTTATTTATTTGTTTCGATCATGACAAGTCTACCCGTGGGACAAAAGGGTTAATAATCTCAAAATGTTTAACGTTCTAGAGCTGGGACAGAGATATTTTAGTCATTAAAAGTGGTACAAGTTCAACACAATTCGATTAAAACACAATTGCTGGTTTAATTAATCCGCTCCAATTAACAGAAGTGCTCCTAATCTGTCATCTTCTCGCAAATTACCTTTTGACTGATGCATCTGCAGCAGCTTGTAGAGCTTCTCGTTCATGCACGTGCCGCGGCCGTGCAGGAGCGCGTGCAGCGGCTTCTCCTCGCCGTTTTTGGGCAGGCAGCGGAGCCCCTGCATGCACTGCCGCGTGTACACGCCGCACGCCTGGCCCTCCTCGAGCGCGCACGTCATGCAGCAGCCGCAGCCGGGCTCCCTCACCAGCTGGCAGCCCTGGGGAGGCGGCGGGCACTTGGACAGCGCTTTGGCGTCGCACTGCTCGCACGGCACGAAGGAGGAGGCGCAGCCGGGGGCGCGCAGGAGCGGAAGCAGCAAGAGGGAGATGCACAGCAGCATGGCACTTTTACTAAAAACAAATTATAATTATATATATATCTATATCTATATATATCTATATATATATATATGTATGTATATATATAAGTATATATATAAGCTCTTTAACTAGTGAAAGGTTGGAGTCCGAACATCAGGGTGTTTTGCAGCATCCACAGGTGCCTTGCGCGCGAAGTTTCACCGCATCCGGTGCGTCAATATCCATGCGCTTCCACAAAGTCTCCAAAACAATTCAGAAATGATCCAAACTGCGCGCTTCTTCTTCCTCTTCTTCTTTGTATTCTTTTCTCCCCCCCTCTGTCCTCCCTTGGATGCTCTGCTGCTGCGCGCTCGCACCCAGCGGTGGAAAAGCAAGAGCCTGCCTCTGCACAGGTTCCTTAGAGCGGACTGTTTAATCTGCGGCTTTGCGCACGCCTTTAAAAAAAGAAACTGCCACAGGCGAAGCCTATAACGATGTCAAATAGCGTTTGGAGGGGGGAGGCGCACTTGTCAAGTCGGTGCGCCGAGATGCTGATTTCACAGGGCGGGGGCTGGCGCGCCTCCAGATCCCGAGATGCTCCTGGAGGCGACTTTGTCTCTTCCACAACTAAGAGATCTTGAATTTTTTCAGAGTTTGAAGGTCATTTACGAATGAATGAATTTAAAAAAATGCGTTCAAATGACTTTTTAACCCTTCAATTGGTCACATTTTTGGAGGAGATGGAATACAAACTTTAAAAGCGCACTTAAAAGCCTTTGATTTTTTTCAAAAAAAGACTTTATAATCCAGAGCACCTTATTTATAGATTAACTCTGGTTGTGCTGTCAAGCGATTTTGAGACAGATGCGGTGCTGTCAAAACCTTTGCTTGGGTGTTAGTGCAAACACGCTAACGTGGCTAACGTGTAGCGGTGTTGGACTGTGTCAAATAACGTTGGAAGTTAGTTACTCCCAGTAACGTTGATTTTTGTGGTACCAGTCTTATTTTATTACGTGTTCCCAAAAAAGTTGGGAGCTACAGGTAGGTCTACTGTGAATATGCTAACGCGGCTAACATGCATCAGCGTCGGACTGTGTTTCAAGCAAAGTTGGGAGTTTGCAAATTCAGGTTTGTCTTTGCGGTATCAGTCTGTTTTTTTACATGTTGCAAACAAGGTTGGGGGATGCAGCTGTTATGAAGACGCTAATGCAGCTAACGTGTTGCGGTGAGTTGCGTTTCTTACAAGGTTGGGAGCTAGCATAGTCACAGAAATGTTTGTCTTAGCCGTTTCTGTTTTTTTTTTTATTTGTTGCAAATGAGGTTGGGAGATATGGGTATTGTTAATGCTAACGTGGCTAAAGTGTAGATGCATCGGACTATGCGTTTTTCAAAAAAAGTTGGGAGTTAGCGCAGTAACAGTAATGTTTGTTTTAACAGTATCAGTCTGTTTTTTAAGAACAAAGGTTGGGCATACAAGGTTGGGTTACAGAAATTGTGAATGTGCTAATGCGGCTAACACGTAGTGGTGTAAGACTGTGTGTTTCCGACAAGGTTAGGTATTAGCGTAGTCACAGCAACATTTGTTTTAAAGGGCCAATATTGTGCTATTCTTAAGCCTTTCAGAGCAAACTATATACATATGATCATATATTGACACTAAAGAACGATGTTTTAATGAAATTAGTTATTTTTGCATATAATTTTATCCTGAAGTAAGACGACTCGATCTCTAAGGCACCGGCTTTCGCTCCTTTTGGGTGCCGCCCTTTTCATGACGTCATCCTACATCCGGCCTCGGCAGTGTGTCTGCATTTCTCCCACGAAAAAAACACAACATCTGAACTTTTGCAGAGATAGTTGTGCATATAAAATAAAAGCGCTTAGATGAGTACTGCCAGCTCTGTGGAGAAAGTGTATGTGTTAGTCTGGGGGCGATGCTGGCATCGCACACGCTTCCTTGTAGGGGCTATTTTTTAGAGGTTAGGGTTTTAGAGGAATGCTCAAAAATTTGTGAATGGTTCAAAATACCGCTTTGAGGTTGTTCTTTGCGAGGAACAAACATAATACATTTAAAAGCTCAAAAAGTTGGTTTCATGGTATAGGCCCTTTAACGGTGTCAGTCTATTTTTTTCTTTTTTCGAGTGTTGCAAACAAGTTTGGGTGATATGAATACTGTAATTATGCTATTGTGTAGCGGTGTCATACTCTGTGTTACTAACGAGGTTAGGAGTTAGCGTAGTCAGTCTTGTTTGTTTTAGCAATATCAGTCGGTTTTCAACATGTTGAAAATAAGGAGTTACAGGGATTACGCTAACACGGGTAATGTGAAGCGGTGTGGCATTGTACATGACCAACGTTTGAAAATAGACCATTCATTGACGGTGCGCCTTATAATCAGGTGTGCCCTATAGTGAGGAAAATACAGTAGCAATATGTGGTCAAAGAATTACAATTTTTGTTTTCTTCAGATTTTACTCTTACTTTTTTTTTTTGCACAAATCCCAGCTTTTGTTCAGTCTACTGCCATGGACCCTCATTTGTTTTGTCAAACAGCATAATTTTCATGACAAAAAAACAAACAAACAAACAAACAAAAAAACAATCCATGGGGTGGACTTCTCTGATTAAAAACAACGATTTAAAAAAAAAATCCCCTTCAGATACATCAGTCTCTCTGTGTGTTCAGCCAAAGTATTTTAGCTTTAAATATTTGCAGGATTCCATCTTTAACCATAACAAATGATTCCTCTAAAGATGTGCAGCATGTTGAAGAACGTCCACAAAAAACTGCTGCCTGGAGCAATCCTGTTTTATAACTGGACAGAGCGCTCATAATTCACGCCGTGTTTTGGCAGAAAGTAATACAGGAATGAGGGTTTTTAGGGGCTGCGCATGTTTGTGTTAGTAAACAGAGACTCTGCAGAATAAAATTAATGCTTTTGACAGCTTGGTTCATCCTGTACTGTTTCTTAATTCCCTTTTTTTTGTTTATTTATTTTTTTTTTTATGTTTACATCCTGTTACTTTCCACGTTGCAGTTCAAGCGGACTTTCACACAAGTGCATACATCCAGTGTTGGTAACTTCAGTCGACTCTGAAACTGACCTTTTCAACCCACTCTGATTAAAGCCGACCGTGCCTTCGCTGTGTCGAGTTTCGCTTCCTCTTCCTCTCCCCTCCCCGCGCTCCGTTCTGAAACCTCCTCAGATCAACCGACCTCCGTTTGCCTTCGCCCTTGACCTTTTCCCGGTATCGGGTGTCCCCTGTGACGTCGCGAGTGACAAAAAGGTCAGAACGGCGTTGCCCCTTTTTCTGCCCCGCTCCACTGGGTGGATGAAAGAGCACCTTTCAGACTGAGAGCTGTCAGGGACCTTTGCATTTCCAGCTGAGGAAAAAAAAACCCAAACTTTCAAATCACCTCGGGACTCCTTGGTGCACGTATGATTCACTAACCGACGATTTATGACCCCCGGGTGCATTTGAAATGTTACTGCGTTTGTTTTCTCCAGATGCAAGACAACAAGGAATCATAGCCCCTCTGCTGCTCCATCTGGGAACGCTGGCTAATTGGTGTCCAGTATATGAGTCATGAGACAGATGGCGGCTGCTGCATCTCTGGGTGAAGGTTCAATTAAAGATTCAGATTCACGTTCTTCAATCACCAGCTCCACCAGAGGGAAGAAAACCTTACCTTACTGGCATCTTCTGCACCAAGATGGGAAAGCCGCCCCATTTCTAGGGGTCACCCCCCCCCCAGCGGGGTCCACGCACCCGCAGGTGTTTCCACTTACCCTGGCTGATTAGAGCCCCCACTTCACCCCCTCCTTTATGCACATGCTGTTCTTATTTGCTGTGTCCCTTTGCTTCCTGTTGGCTCCGCCGCACCTGTTGGGATGGGTCGTCACCCGCTTTCACATCTCAAGAGATGTGCTTGATCAAAAACACCTGTGGGCTAATAAAAAGAACTTCAACAAATAGCTGCACCCCGTTCTCAAAAAAAAAAAACAGAGCTTAAAAGTTCACATTTTTCCGTTAGGATGGGATGCATTTCCTAATCAGCCATTCAAACAGCCACATCTGCAAGGCCGGATTAACGCCGTTCTGTGCCCTGGGCTAAAATCTTTGCTCAGGACGCTTGAAGGTATGGTAAAAACATTAAGATAGAGTTGGGACTTTTGACATGTTGTGGTGGGAACAAAAATCTGGAATGACACTTGAGAAAAAAAAAGCCACCACCTGATTTTTTTGTGTAAAATTTATGATCAGATTCTAAAGGAAGTTTTATTTTGAAAAACTACTGGACCACATCTGAACGTTCCTACACAAAATTTACTGTAAAAATACAATTTAAACTATCTTAAAATATTCTACAGAGGATGAAGATAAAATTTACCCTCAAGAGGAAAGAGAAACACGAAACTAAAATGAAAAAAATGGACGCCCACTTCAGTCTTGTACCAGCTTGTACTAGGATGCTGAATGAAGCTGATTAAGCCTAAAGTGGGGCAGCTATATTGAATGGAGTTTACTGAACCCAGTTCAACAAGGTTCCAAAAACAGGTGACGAGGTGGACTAAAATGAAAGACGTTTTGTTGTATCCACCAATGTGTCAATCAAAAAATGAAAAAGAAACATGAAACCTGATTTTCAAAAAAACTGCATCCTTCCCTTACAATATCTACATAAGCAGGTAACAAGTTAAATAAAAAAGCTTGTGAAAAGTTCTCCATTGTGAAGTGTAAAGTCAAACTTTTCCACATCCGATCCAGTAGGATATAAATCCCTTCTGAAACCACCAACCTAGTGGTCACTTAAAGAATTGCAACGTTTGCTACTCCTGGGTTGTTGTCAGACAGAAACAAATCAGTAGATTTTAATTGTAACATTAACTGAGAATTTTTGATTTGGCAGTTTGGCATGAGGCATGGTGTAGCAGTCTAGCGGCAGTGCGTTTCAAGCATCATGACACAATGTTTCAAATATCAGAACATTGGCAAAGTTTGCATTGTGTTAACCAATCAGGAACTTAGCTTTAGCAGTGACGTCTTGATGATGCAATCAGCGGGTGGAGTACAAAACACATAAGGAGGATAATCTGATCGTTTCCTCCTGAACTTTATGATACACAGTCAATGCTTCCATGTAGCAGTGAGACGACTGACTCATCGACCAGCCAAACCAGTAGCAACCAACAGATCGATGAGTACTGGTATTTACATTATGCAAATCATGGCGTGCAATGCTGGAACGGTTAAAGCCATGTTGAGTGAGACACTGTATGATTCCATTGACATCTTAACGCCATGACATAATTCTGAGATCTATCCTCCAACTTCGTCAGCAATGGAAGACACTGATGAAAAAGCGATTTTCCCAACAGGGACATGACTTTGAGCATTGGATCACCCAAGAAGAGCTAGGAGGACTCTAGATTTGTTTCCCTCTGCCAACAAAGACATTTTTTTTTTACTTAAAGGAAGACATGGAATACCAACATACAGTAGAAACTTTTGAAGAATCTATTAACCAAAAATACTTTAATACTTCCTATCTGATAGATAAACTGTCTTCATTGATCAATAAGACCTAAATGCAAACATTCCCCTTTAAAATCCCCATTTAATAAAAACTGAACATTAAGAGTTCTTGTTGAAAAACCAGCATTTGCTTTATCTGCCCAGATCCCAGACTGAGTCATAATAAATGACAGTTCCTTTTTGCCCCTTTGACACCGCCCTAAACAAACGACTACCGGAGCTGTACTGGCCCCGACGACTGACCTCCCTGTCAAAATAAATCACAGCGGGGGAAACTTCGTCCTCTAATTTGTTTGATTTTGACCTCAACTTCCATTAAGGCGCTATTGAGGGTGAAAAAGTCATAAACCGAGGAGACGGACAGTTGATCTGCAGCCAGGAACAGAGTGGTGGTGTGAATTTAAACACACTTTTTGCCAGCCAAATGATGTCATGCTGCTCATGCCTGCTGCACTCTCCCCGCCCTGCAATGCTGGTCTGCATCCAGTTCTTATGGCAGCAATAAAAAAAAGAAAAAGACAATGTGTGTGGTAGGGAAAGTGGTGTATGCATAAACATGCACAGCCACTTCAGTTTCTGGGCCTAAGTAGAGCCCTCGGGCCAATGAAGACTTATAGGAATGAGACACACATCTTAAAGAAACACTCCAATGAAAACCATGCTTTTGGAGTTTTTCAACGTTCATGGCATTTCTCTGATGATGTAGGACATATTTCTTTATTCAAATCCCTGTGAATGAGGAGCAGATGGAAAAAAAAGGTCAGTTTTAAAAATAGATCAAAAGATGATCGGAGTAGGTTTTTAACACTCAGCTACTTTGTTTTACATAAATATTTAACAAAAACATATGTACTCTTTGACTCTTGGTGCTTTCCCAACATTTAAAAGATGTCCACCTCTGTCCTCTTGCTTCAGTAACATCAAAGCTCGTTTAAAAGTAGAACCAAAGACGCAGAATATTGATTTTTTTAGTCTTCCAGGAGGCGTTGCTGAGTTCTTGAATGGCGATTTGTCGTTCCCATCTTTGATCTGCTGCTTCTTCCTCATCCATTGTTCATCCTCCCCTGTCTGCAGCTTGGCTTTCATATCCTGACCTACTTGGTTATCGGACATGAGGCACTGAACCTCGTCTGTCAGAGAAAGGAGTCCCCCCCTTCCCCCCAAGTCGTTTTAAATTATGTCTGAGTAAAGAACGCCAACAGGGAGCAGAGAAACGAAGAAAACTCATCATAACAAAGATCCCAAGAAGCAAAGCAATATTTGGGAAATGGTGCTCCAGTGTTGATTTTTTTCAATTTAAAAAAAATCCAGACAGTAAAAAAACATCTACACTGCCAAGGGCTCAAGAGTTTATACAGTCTTCAATTTTAGGGTATGAAAATCACTTTTTTTAAAGCCTAACTTCTCAATTTGTAACAAACAAAACACAATATTTGGCCTTTTTCTTTGAAATTGGTCAAAACCGCAAAAAGTGGATGAAATAAATTCCGGACCAATTGTTTGGTTCATTTTTCAAAAACAAACGTTCAAAAAGAAGATTTAGTTAAGGTGAAACGGTGTGTAAATCTTGGTCCTAGATGTCGATGACACTTAAGGAACGGAGATGTCGCTGGTGATACCTAAATAACAAACGCTCTATGACAGGGATAGACAACTCCAGGCTTTAAGGGCCGCCGTCCTGCATGTTTTCCAACTTACCACACTCTGGCATGTTCTAATTGGCTGGACACACCTGAACCAGGTGATCAGTCCTGAGTAGGGCTTGAATATCTGGAAGCTTTGATGCAAAGGTTCTTGAGCCCTCACGCTGGGGTTGATGGGAAGTGACCAGCCTGGATTTCTCCTCGAAAACATAAGAAGTTATGGCTTTGTTGGACGGCGCTCATCCAGCACACCAGCTGGGACTTGTTCCTCAGTAGTGGTGGAGGACTTAAATTGGAGTTATTTGTGATCAGCTTAACAAGTTTGATTGTGGTTGTTGGGACACTTGGGCAGGAACATCAGTTGGGGGGGGGGTTAATACCACTAAACATTACAACCCAAACCCACCTCTCTCTCTTATATATTTATGGGAATCAATGAGCCATTTTTTCCCCTAAACTTTAACTTCCATGGTACGCCTACAGTCGTAAATTTCTTCTCCCTATTGACCTGTTTTGTTGTGTCTCATTGGGATAAACAGAAAAATTAAAAGTTACCAAAAAATCTAGTACACTAGACTCTGGAAGGGGGCCGTTTAAAGTCACACTCGTACTCTAATACAGTGAATACATGTTTCAATAGGTGTGTCAATTTATGACTAAAATAACAACAGAAAAACTCTTTGTTTGCCAACGCTTTTTAAGATTCCCCTTTAGCCCATTCCTCTGTAGAGATTACCCTCAAACCTGGGGTGTTTGTGGTTTTTCCAAATACAAATCCAGTGTGCAGTAAATTTCTCATTGAAGCCGACTGGTTTAGATACAAATGTATTGTTCCAATCAGGATAGACGATCCTGGCCCAGACTATCATAGTACCACTACATCGGTTTACACATAAAGTGACATAAAATGCTTGTCTTTAAGTCTTTTTAAAAAGCCTGTTAGTTATTAATCTTTGTGGCTGGAAGCCGACTGTGGATCAGAAGAGGACTCGGCGGTGTGAGTGATGGGCTCATGACAGTCAGAGCTTACTGTAAGCGACACACAGCTGAGCACACAACTGGAAATGTGCTGAGGCAGCACACGTGTTGTTCTACCCCCCCCCAGATATGGAGTCAATTCCCAGAATACAGTAAGCGCTTGATTTTCTGCGGAAGTTCAAGCTGGATAATGCAAAGCTCCAAGGAAAGCCAATGGTGACTTTCCCACAAGGCACAGCGAATGAATGATGTGTTTTTTTTGTCTTTTTATTTTCTCCTAAAATCCCGTCTTGATGATGACAACAATCAGCAGAGCTCATTTTAAATCAGCAGAGGTGGAGTTGGGTAAATCCCATGAGCAGAGTGCCACCTACGGAAGCTCCATCAAGGGAAAATCCAGTGAAAAGAAAAAGCCACATTACCAAGAAAGTTGTGAGATTTCGAGAAAAGAAGGGGCGACAAAGCACCACATCAGTGGCTGTAAAGCGTTAATGGCAACATTATGGACAGTAAATCTTGCGCTAGGAACTATTTTTTTTCCCAAATGAAACTTGTTGAATGTGGTCTCTCTGAATCCTGAGCTTCTCAGGGCGAAGCAGCAGTTTTGTTTCCATGACACAGCACCAAAATTTTGCACACTGGATAGCTGAATGTTTGGGAAATGTCAACCGCAAATCAACAGTGAGCTGTGATTTGCATACAAAACTATAGTGGAAGGTAACGCACACACAAACACACACAGAGGATGTGTTTAAAGAGCTCAGCAGAATGCCCAGATTGGTGGATGAGGGCGGAGGATTATAGCAAGCGGTACGTGAGATGGCAGGATGGCGGAAACCCCGTCAGCACATCTGTGTGGCCCTGTGGATCGAACAAGAGCAGATCATTAGATCCAGATGTTGGGGAGAAGCGTCGTTGCCTTGCCGATTCTGTTCAAAAGACAAGTGCCTTACTTTTTCCTATAACTCCACAGGTCTGTTGGGAATCGTTTCTGTAAAGGGAGCCGTGTTTTGAAAAATTAGGTCAGGTAGCGTTTTACTCAGGAGGAGGCAGGCCCCGATTTAGCTAGTCCCACCATGGGGTGCAAGTAGAATACTGGGGGTGGCAAGTCCTTAAAATGTTTAGAAATCCACACTATCATCATGTCAGTTTATTTATCCATACAGCACATCTGTTTTCTCCTTTGATCAATTTGACTTGACACTACCCTTCCTGACACTACCCTCTGCATTTTCCGGGCTTGGGACAGTCCACTTGCCCATACCATGTCGGGTTTAATCAACAACCACCATGGTGACTTTGAAGTGAGGGGATTTTCTCTTCCTCTGTTTAGGAAATCACGGTTTTCCTATGTCAAAAAAGAAAGTTAGGCTACATTCCACCTTTCTTTTTGTTAAATACCCGGTTAATTTTTGTGTTTTTTTTATTTATTTCTGTTAAATTGTGGATTTTTTTGGACTGTCATGTTTGAGGGGGAAGTCAAAGTTTTCGGGGGGCATTGCCTCCCCTTGCCCATACCTATATCCGGCCCTGGGATGTAGCCGAGTTTTAATTTACAACCGGTGACTTTAAATTGGGGGGGGATCTTCTTTGCCTCTGTTTAGGAAACCATGTTTTTAACCATGTCAAAAAAAGGAAGCTAGGCTACGTTCCAGACGCGTTTTGATAAATACAAGTTGGATTTTTGGTCGGGTCAAGCTGCTCTGTTGTCCTGCTGTGAGGATCACAAAGTGGATGAAAACAAGAAAACAATTCTTGGAAAACAGACTTTTGGAATCTGAGTCACTGTCATCGCTCACATGAAAATGCTTTCTCAGAATTTGCTGTTTCTGCTCATCTGCGTCGTGGTATGCAGATGCTGTCCCGAGGAACTACAGATGAATTTGGCTCACCGACGCTCTCTAGGGCTCGTCTTTGATTTAGAGTGTGAAGTGCTGGACTTCTCAAACTGCGGTCACGCTGAGTCCGATTGGTTTGCGTCCACCTGGCGTTGGAGCACCATGCAGAGATTGATGGTCAAGCTTTTGAAAGTTGCTCATTTCTAGAATGGAATCCAAGGGCCAGATGCAGAAAACCGTATAGTTTTACGACCAGATTGACTCAAAAAAAAAAGAAAAGCATTCTTTCACCCGATTCAAAAACCCATATGTGCATGTCCGTCTCTTTTATAAGTCTTAATCACAGTAAAATGTCACGCACAATTCTGATTTCTTTGCATACTTTTTTAGTTCAGACTAAACATCCCATGGAAAATTGGACTTTTCCAGCATTTATAGTCAATAAAATGGGTTGAAGCCATATAGACGACTGCACTTCGTATCTCCAAAGATAAGTGGCTTTCCTCCTTTGTTCTTTATGGACGTTGCAATGCAAACCAAAGGTTTATCTGTTCGGGGTGAGCTCAATGCCTGCATATTAGCTCAACCAGATGATAGTAGGGGGAGATGCAGATGCACTGATACACTGTTTGAAAAAAAGAAAAGAAAAACTTACTGAAATTAATCTCAACTGGAATTTTCCAGTTTGTGTGAAATAAAAGGCTAACACATGGTTTGACTTTAAGATTTTTTTTTTTTTTGTTTCGAGGCGTTCTTACAGTTCATCCATCTGGCCCCTGCTGTGGTCTGGAAGGTCAGCGTGACTTGGAGGAACTCGACTGAATTCCTCGATTGTGTCTCTGCGTCTACGCATCCGGAGCCAGAGACGTGTTTCCACCAATTCTTTGAATGAGAGGACAAGTTTGCAGAAATGGCCAATAAAAATGCACCTGCGTCGAAAGCCAGCCAATTTCCAGCAAGGTTGGGTTTCAGAAATAATTAAACAGACTTGGCATGGTGATGGAATCCTTGGCCTGCAGCTTGTGTCTTATTATATCGTTTTTGCTGAGTGATAAAACTAGCTGAGAACAAACAAAATGTTATTTTATTTTTGAGCATGGGGCTTGTCCGAAACAAAGTTGTGACGGTGAAAAGGGCGTTGAGCTTGATGTCATAGATTGTACATGTCCAATAAAGTCATGGAATCCAACAAGGCCAATGTTACTTGCACGTATTTACATGCATCAAAGCACAAAAACTCATAGATATTCATGTTTTTTATTTTCCTGTATTTAACCAGGGAAGTCCTATTGAGATTAAAAATCTCTTTTTCAGAGGCGCCCTGGGGGTAAAGAGGGAGTTATTTATGCACACCAACAGACAATCAACAATAAAATGTCTTAAACTATTTAAAACATTTACAAACCGTCTTGCTCGTTTCCAATTTTTTTAGAATTGTTTTAAACTGGCCCGCAGGAAACCAGTTCCTTCAAGTCCTATTGGCGATTGTTCCACATTGTCAGTGCAGAGGACTGGAAAGTCACTTTCCCAGCTTCTGTTCAAATGCTTGGTACTGTCTGTAGCAAAGATTCTTAAAGAATACTGTTCGGTTTCTCTTTGTTTAAAGGAAGCAAACGCAGAATATCTTTATGTACTAACATGTACCTTTAAGTCCACAGTACTTTAGTGCTGACCAACCCACATGTGTATAAAGTTCACAGTGGTGAATGTGAGGCTGTAGTTTGAAAGAAATCGAACAGAAGCGTGATGCACAGAGTCCAGAAGTTTCAGTACTTGATTTGGGGCATTCATGTAGATAAGATCTCCATAATCTAAAATTGTTTTTCAAAAAAAGTGGCTTCAACCAGTTTTCTCCCTGCATAAACAGAGAAGCATGACCTGTTTCTAAAAAAAAAAAAAAAAATTCAATCTTAATTTCTTTACCAACTGCTCAATATGTTCCTGGAAGTTAAGATTTTCCTCAATTAAAATGCCAAGGAATTTATAAGATTTAACAGTTTTAATTTTTGTCCCATGAAGAGTTACAACTGTGTGGCTAACTTGCGCATTTCTATTTGCTTTTGAAAAGAGCATTCATTTGCTCTTTTTATTCTTCAGAGGAAGGTCTAGATTTAGTAATCTGCTCTGAATAACGTCAAAAGCATTTTGTAATTCAGATACACTGGCCTCAAGAGATTTGTTGGTACTATATATAACTATATCGTCTGCATATGAATGATATCTGGTATCAACAAAATCCTGGTCAACATTATTTACATAATAATAATTGCAGAGCCAAGCCTTTAGTTCATTTTATAAGCTTCATTTAGAAGTTACTTTTCAGTATGTGTGGCTATTCATTATGTGTGGGGTCATGGTTTGTATGTGTTAACGGAGGGGAGGGGGAGGATGAGGGATGTTTTTGTTTCTAAATGTAAAGCGCTTTGGGTTGTGCAATGTATGAGAAGTGCTTTTTATAAATAAAGTTTGATAGAAAAAGTATATAGGAGTGGCCCCAAAACAGAGCTTTGCGGGACTCCTTTTGCCACTGGAAGAATATTAGAACAAATGTTATCTGACTTTGTGCATTGAGATTTATCAGTGAGATAAATCCATCCAACTGCACTTTCAGAAAGACCGATATTGATCAGACCATCTTTGAGTAGGATGTACATTCCCCACATGTATTTAAACCCCAACCATAACCCTAGCCCCGCCTAATTATGTGCAAAAAGTCACTTCCAGTCAACAAATATGAAGTAGGCCAAGATAAGACCATAGAATATACTATATATACTAGAGATGCAACTGTTCTCAATCCAAACCCAAACTGTGTGTTACACCATTAAACTGAATCGTGAATCTTTGCATACCTCCTTCAGACCAGTATGTTTACGTGTCAAACAATTGTTGCGCTACATTTAAAAACAGGCTTAATATAAGCCAACTGAAAGGTTTTTCCTCATTTGTGCTTTTTTGATTTTTTTTTGAATTAGCAAGTTAAGAAAAAAAGATTTTTTCAAAAGTTTCTTTTTTTTTGTTTTAAAATACACAAGTCATATATTTAACCGAAACAAAACCGTGACCCAAACATTGAGGTTCGAACAGCATTGTGGGAAAAATGAATAATTGCATCCCTCATTTATACGCAATTTTTAAAAAAACAAAAAAACAACCACCTAAAAATTTGGATTTTATTAAATTAATATTTGAAGTGTCCAAGTAAATGTTCAAGCATTCCACTCCAAGTGACCAAAGTTCGGTAAGTTTAGGAAAAGTAGTCCAGCTGGTGTCGAACAAGATCAGCAAATATTTGTGTTTGCATATGTATAGGAAATCTACACATCGTCTTTAACCACTCAGTTCAAGGGTGGTGGGTCCCAATCTTAGTACTGGAATGGGCTTTTGGGTTCATGCTTACCCTTCATACAATGGAAACCTGGCGTGGTCAAAACAGGACTGGCAATGAGCAATACTATTTTTGCAATGGAACTATGATGACTAAATTAGGTAGTGTTCCTTCTTTTATCATGGGAGTTATTGTTCTAAAAATGTACTAGAGAAAATACAGCAAGATGTAAACCTCATTTTTAGACATTTTTAAAGGCTTTAAAACTCCTCAATACACGTTTTGTTACATTTTCACACTTTTCTCTCTTGTTTTAACTCTTAAAGGTCAAACCTTTGTTAGAAAAGTAAGTACAGTTTTATAGAATTAAAACAAAGATTTACTCGCAATTTATGTAGATTTGGCCAACTGAGCACATTATGTACAGTAGATACGTCATGGATTGATTGACAATTGTCCAGAGCCAATCAGGATCCAGTACACAATTTGCAGAAAAAAAGGATATAAAAACAGTGCATGAGACCACAAACGGTGTACCATGTTATCGAAAAGGAAGACTGTATTTAAATATTTTGTTCACAATTTTGCATAAAAACAGTCACATCTCAAAAAGAGCACTCCAAATTACAGCGATTTACCAATTTAGTCAGCCTAAATCAATAAATATTTCAACATCATCATTTAATACCAAATAACTGTACGTGTTTAAGGAGACACAAACAGCCAACAGTAGCTAATCCTTCTGTATGATGCATATGTTAGCATTAGCTAGTTAGCGCCCTAGTATTAAAAAAGACAAACGCTCGCAGATTTAAAACTCACCACACAGGCTCAAATGTAAGGGACAAGTCTCGCGACAAATACACGAAGTCCCACAATTACCCGCTGACAGAGTGACAGTCTGATCCAAAAAGCTAACAAAGCAGTATCTTGGTTGCACACGTCCTACTGGCATACACAAAGGGATTTTCTAAATCTTTAGAAATTCTTTACCTAGGTTCTTAATTCCTTTAAGTTCTCGTGTTTCGAAGCTTCAATTATTGGATAATACTTGGGGTGCTCCAACATCTCCAAGAATCATTGTTGTCCCAAAGTAAAACAACAACAATCATTTTGCTGGCGTCTAACTTGTGTCTTGTGTGAGAACTAAAGACACTTTTATCTCTCTTTTGCTGGGAATTCATTCTAATTTAGTGTGTGAACATGCACGCAAGCTTGTTTAAAATGCCTGTGTTTCTGTCACGTATTGGTTTTGTTGTGTCTTGCAACAAAAGGATTTGTAGCTAGTTTTTAAGACCCAACTTTAACAAGTGTCAATGCAGCTTCCTTGAGTTGGTAAATGTGTCAAATGTGTATCCAATAATGAGGGTTGGTCCTGTTCTGGTTCTGTCGTTTGAAGAACTGATCCATAAACCATACCCTTCCTCTTGTTTCATGGGTTTGACTTTTGTTCTATGAACTTTTCCCAACTGTGCAAAAGCTCCAAACACGTGGAAGTTGTTTTCAATCAGCACAGGCTAATGACATTGATCACACAGGAGAATTGGAAACGTTCTTTTTGGGATTGTTCTGAACCAATCGGTTAAACCAAAAGTCTATACTTACTGCTTCAGCAGGTCAACTACCACACTTACTGTATGCTCAGGCCTGGATATGCCAGTGTTTTGGCAGATGACAATAACAGGGCTCTGCCTTGGAGATGCTTGACTCCGTGGGGCTCCATCTTTTGCTGTAAACCAACTGTGTAATCATATGAATCACATCTTTCCTGTCTTGATTAATTCTGAGTAATTTGACTTGAATAGCTAAACCCTTTGTTAAGAATTTGCTGACACTCACACACCTGACTGCAACCTTCAATCAAGTAGTAAATATGTCAGGCTTAGAAACACTTAAAAAGCAGGGCCCATTATTTGATGACAGTGATGTGGGGGCTTGCTCTCGTTCCATCAAGGAGAAGAATGTGCTTCAAAGTGGGAAGCATGAGTGGTAAATGCAAATGAAGCCATTTCTTTGCCCCAACAAAACCTGATGCGTGCACATGCTTATTTCGCATCTCCAGCTCTGGTTTCTTCGATTCCTACCGGCCGACTTCAGTGACGTCATTTTGCTTCCATTACAGGTGCGTAAAGTTGACTTTTTTTGCAAAGACAGCAGGTTGTGAGGAGGGGGACGGCAAACCATTGCTTTCTTATGAATGTTTCCAAGTTTTGAGTCACACAATGTCCCTGTACTTGAAGGTTTGGATTCTGGTGGGAGGTCAAGGACACCAGCATGACAGAGCAAAGAGTTTCCATGAGCATTGCAGATTGCTATCATTGGTGCTGAGCTTGTTAGTTCTGCAGTTCAGGGCGCCGAGATCCCAAGATTGCACACTGATGACAATCATGAGATCGTGCACAAAAAAAAAAGAAAAGACCAAATGAGGGCTTAAAGGAAAAAAGAGAACACTACCTGCTGCTTCAGTTGCTTCACCTGATCAGAGTTCCTCCATCAGGTATCAGATGCACGAGGTGCAGCCATTTCCATAAAACCAGCTGGATTGAAGCTCTTCTTCCCATGCCTGGTGATCTGAGCTGCTGCCAGGCCCGTCTCCCTTTGCAGGACAATCCGATACAGTTACAAGACGCCATTGTTCGGCTGGAATGAGTCACAGCGTGTTATGTTATCTAGACAGAAGCGGCGAGTGAGTGCACATCCTCAAGAGACATGCTGCCGCCTTTGGCTCTCAGTGCTAACCTGCAGAAAGTCTGCAGAAACCGTTTTTAAAAATGGGTTCTTCAAATATCATTACAAAGAAGAATATGTGGTGACACTTCATATTAGCTACCCGAACGAATCATTATTAAACTGTTGGTGATTGAGTTATAAATGACTTTTTAAATAACAGTTAACAGTTTGTAAAGGATTTATAAATGTAGGGTTAGGGTTTGGATTAGAATTAGTGTTAGGATTACGGTTAGTTGAAAATGTTCCTCATTTACAACTTAAAAAAACAGTAACATGTATAAAACATTAACTGATTCTTAACAAGCTATTAGTAAATAATTTAGTAACAGCTTCTTCATGATGTGTTACTAATTAATAAGGTGCAGTTAGAAATCATTAATATACAGGGAACAGGTCATTTATAACTCGCTAACTACAATCTTGTTAGTTATCTAGTGGTTATCTATAAGGTACATTAATAACTCAATAACTAACAGTTTAATAATGACTTTTTACGTAGCTATAACAGATAGTTATTATAAAGTGTTACAGAATATTTAAAAGTCCAGATTCCATGGTTCATCTTCAAGACGACATCGTCCATATAAATGAGAATATTTATCGACAAATATCAGTACATTTGTTAATGTTTTTATACAAATGTCTAACAATTTTAAGCAACATTCATATGTTTAGTTTTGTGTAATTCTCTAACAAATTTCCATAAACTGAATCCTTCATAACATTTTAGATTTTTTTATTTACATTTCTTCATATACAAAAACAATAATTACACTGATAAGAAGCAACAACTTAGCGTTTTTTTGCAAAACTTTTTAAATATATATTTTAAAAAAATAAGTATCTACTTATAAAGCAAAATTGGTTGTTGCAACATGTTTTGTACAAATGTAATAACCATTCTCAGAATGTGAAAAACACAATATGGTCAAAATAATTTAACCCCCCTCCCCTTTTTTAGGAGGGGGAGGGGTCCACAAATAAAATAATTCCAGCGGAAATTTCATCCAGCAAAATTTAGCTTTTTTTGTTAGCTGTGTGCACATGGCAACCGTTGCTATGGTAAACTCCAATTTAAAACTTTAATTAAGAGAAACAAAAATTGGAGGACAAATTAATGAGCTCAAGATATAAAAAAAAAGTCTATGGTTGCTATGAACCAAACAACTTCACTGAGGTCTCAATTTTAAATCAAAGTGATTTCTCATGTAGTTTCCTTGGTAGTCAGGCGTTGAAAGGGCAGAAGATGAGTTTTGATTTGTGGCACTTGTGTCTAAAATTTCTACCATATTCTGGGTATTACAGGCAAAAGTAAAGTCTATTAAATCAACGTGAAAACATTTGTCATTTTTTTTTGCCACCCCACTTATGAATAATGTGTGATACAGCATAGATGATTCAAATCATTTTGAAAGTGACCTTTCTATTGGAAGATTTTCAACTTGAAAAACAATGTTTTTTTATGTGGACATGGCAACCGTTGCTAAAGAAAACTGGAAAATTTACTTTGGATTAGAGACAAAAAAAAATTGTAAGACACACTGATCAGCTCTAGAAATGTCAAAAAGTCTACAGTTGCTAGGAACTAAACGTCTTCTTTGAGCTCTCAATTTTAAATAAAATTCAATGGTTTCAAAGCTTGATCAATCATCAAGCATTTAAAAGGACAGGGGAGGTTTAGTTTTGTAGTGCTTGTGGCATATTTGAGTTTTACAGACAAAAAGTTAATAAAGTCAACATCTGGGAACAGGAGTTGCTGTTTTTGTTACCCTACTTATAAATATTCTGTGATGATACAACATGGATGATTCAAATTAGTTTGAAAGTGACCTTTCAACGCTTTCTAAATTTAGAAAATACACATTACTTATTTCTTTCCAGAAGTTAATAGCTGGCTTACCGCGATTTAAAGCAAATGGCACAACTTGACTTACCTATTTAATTCCAATAGCGGTAATAATATTTTAATTACAGTAGATATTTATTCAGTGCTCATCTGGGATCATGTTGGCCTAAATTTAGGATCTAAAAATGACCAAATTAGTCATATCGTCTGATGCACAAAACGTTAGAGATTAGCATCGTATTTCTCAATGATTAATCTCCTACGTTCCTCCCGTTTAACAAAGGCGGCACCTTTCTCAACTGGCTTCAACATCTCCCATGACCCATCCAGGAGATGAAGGGCACAAACCTGAGAGGAAGGAAAAGCCAAACAAACCTTTCACTAAGCTGTCACTAACACATCTTAATACCCACTACAACCTTGATTTAATGACACGTCAAGGGGTTGACTGAGTCACGCTTCTTGGCACAGGTGAGACTATTCCAATCAGCCTCTGGGGTTGATTGAAGTGTGTCAGGGGACGTGCCATTTTCCTCACTGTGAAAATTCTCGCTAAAGGCTGAAAGGGTTTTGGCTGATGCACAAACTACTTCTTGACTTTGCCCTGGTTTATGCAACCTTCTCCCTGCTTTCTAAATACATGCATTGCATTTAGATTCAGCCTTATTTCCTCTGTTTGGATGCAAATTGCCACGCTTTGCAAGATTTCGGCCTCTGACAGAGATAAGTCGTAGATTATGATGCTTCTTGATGCTAATTCAAGTGGGGCACAAGCCAAGGTAGGAAAATTGTTAACAAAAACTGAGATTACACGTACATGATTATAGATTCATGAGACCGTTTCATCCCTTGTTCTACACCTTCCTGGTATAAAAGTAATTTCACAAAGATGCAGGAAAGTTTAACTAAAAATATCAATGACTGTTCTGTTCGGTCAATGGTTCAGGTTTGCCCAAATTGGTGGAAATCCTGACCGAACCGGACTTTCTGCCGTTAAGGGGTTGCATTTCCTGCCCAAGTTTCCATCTGTCCCCCGGTGAAAACCCAGCTTCCTTTCACCACCAAACGACAGAACAGGCTGCTATTAATTACGATGAAATATTGTCCATTTTTTTTCGCTGGGAGTTTGCAGCAACGCTAGTCTCCAAAGCAAACAGATATTATACGGTGCGCTTGTAAGCTTGATGTTTTGTGCAGCTGCCATGCCAAATCAAGGCCCACAGATCCTCTTAACAGCAGATCAGAGAGTGGGAGGAGAGAAGCGTTGTTATCATGCATACTGCAACATCATAATCCCCCCCCCATTTCGTTCTTACTTTTGGACTTCTAAACTGACATCTAAGCGGGGTTTTAATAAAGAAAGGGATTTCAAAGTCTGCACGGGGAAAAAGTTATCCCAGCAAACTTCTGAGGCATCTGATTGCGAGAGCGGTGATAAATACTTCCCTGCACTCAGCGTGACAGCAGATGGTTGTGTGGGAGGGTTGTGAGTTTTAAAACATGCATAATACTATATCAACTCTGGAAAAGTGTGGGAGGAAGAGGGAAATTGCTCTCATTACATCCTCAAGATGTAACAGTTTGTTGTAGGAAGCCATTCTGAGGTTAAAGCCCTTTATTGTAACATAACAGTTCCTTCAAACTGACACATCGCACAAATGTAACCCCTTATGTTTGAATCTTAAAAAATAAAGATTTTAGCTCCTTAATTTGAATGTGCAAACATTTGAGGTAACATCCCTGGAATGGAGCAAAAGCTTTTGACAGTGGAAACAGTCCATAGAGGTCGCAATTAGTACCCAGAGTTATCTGATACTGTCAATTCCCAGCTGAACCTCGAAAGCTTGTGTGGGGTCTCCTTGACAGCAGCCCACATCATAAATAGCCATTATTTCCTACAGCTTGTAAGGAGGGGGACATCCTGTGGGGCCCAAAGAGAGCGACCAGTGGGCAAATGGATGGATGAGGCCAGACGATGGTGCAAAGAGATGTGTTGGCAGATCTGCTTTTGAAAGATCTTAGAGGTTTAACAATGGATTGTCAGAGTGGTGATTTCTACACACAGCTTTGAGTTTGATTGAGTTTATGAGCACAAACTTGCAACCAATACCAAGTCAGAGGTTTAAAAATTGTCTTGTCTTGAGGTTTTAACCCCTTTTTCAGTTTGATAGCACATGTTGTCCTCTAGCCATATGGATTTCATGAGTCGTTCCGATACAAACTATATTAGCTATGACAAAATCACCAATCCATCATCTATAAATTGTTCCTAGCTGTGAATGTGTTTGATTGTGTGGTCTTGGTGATGTGTTCAGGGCGTACCCTGACGTCTGATGGACGGATGGCATCCATCTGCCCATCTGGGCTGACAGTGTTTTTTGGGGATTTGGATGTGGCGCTTGCAGCAAGAACCGTAAATTTCCCCCAATATAAGGGGCAAAGCTAGAGGGGGTGGGGGGGGGGGGGAGGGTGGAATGCTCTGTGCGCCGGAGCCCCACACCCCCTTAATCATTTTCCAAACCGCTTTTTCCCTTTCGGGGTCACGGGATTGCCGGAGCCTAACCCGGCTACTCATGGATGAAGGCAGGGGACACCCCTGGACTGGTCGCCAGTCTGTCGCAGCCCCCCCCCAAAATAAATAAATGAAAAATAGATTTAACATTAGTACTATTATTGACAAAGAGTAAGATATCGTCAATTTAAGTTTTGTTAGACATTGCAAAAATAACAAAAACAACATTTTTCAATCAAATCTTAAGGGCCTCAAATTATTTGCTTTGTTCCTGTATTGAATGTAGTGGTGGTGGGGGCTTATTAATAAATACCTTTATGTATTTTGGTCTTATGCAAAACATAAATTCTTGGTTGAATTGTGAACATGCATGAATGTTCTTTTTCATGTGGCCCCGAGATAGATTTACAGCCTTGCCTTGCTTGATGACAAGGGGGCTGGATCCCTGAACGCTTACCATTTTGCATGAGGGGAACCAAGAAAAGAACAAGAGTTTTGTTGTCACAAAAGGTCTTTTTTTGGTGAGTTCTCCTCCTCCAAAGTGGAGTTTTGTGATCATGGCCACTCATTTTGTTTAGTTAGCCTTTCAGCACAAGTATTTAAAACTATCCAAATGACCGGACCAAGAGGGATCCTGGAGAACATCCAGTGTACTCTCACAAAGATGAGTGAAGTGACCACAGCTTCTATAACAGAGCATTATGCCGTGGTTTCCCATAATCTGCACAAGTTGTGCTGGCTCTGGTGGAACAATGACACTGGAAAACCTATTATCATCTTTGTCATGGTGGACACACAGATTTGCTCTTTTTGATCCCAAAAAGTCCACAGAGATGATGCAAAAGATGAAGCCTGTATGGATATAGGCATCAAAAGGAAAACAACTACGATGTCAAACTTTTGAGAGAAAAAAATGTTGACATTGAGCAAAAGTAGATTTCTAAGCAATTTCTGAATGAAACAGAACTGTTTTGAGAACTGTTCCAGAGTCAATGTGATAAAATTGTTCTATAGTGAACTTAATTAGGTCTGTGCAAGTATAGGCCCTCTGATTCTGATCAGAATTCAAAGTCAACCCAAATGTGGCAGTTCTTAAAATGACCACTGGAGGTTGGTTTTGAAAGGGAATGATTTTCTATTGGCTGTAATGTTTAAAAAACCACCTTTCACCAGTTTTTGGAAATGTATACTGTAGTAAGTTAAATTTGCAGTTGCAGTTGCATTACAGTTACAATAGTATTTAGCAGTTTCAATTCATTTGGATTGTTTTTGCTAGTATTTCTTCATATTTATACTCATTTCGGCTTACTATTACTCATGTCTAACATAAGTAGAACATAAAGAACAACATACGTACAGTGGAACATAAGTGAAATAATGATAATACACTAACTTCTTATTTGTTTTTAAAGCTGTGTGTGGAGGGGTATTAAAAAATGATGATCAAATATTTGCTGTTTGGAGTCCTTTTTTTTTTTTTTAGCTAAACAGATTACCTGACAATAATGAACAGAAAACCAGACACTTAAATACAATGAGCTTGAATAACTGAATGAAGACACCTGTGGATGATTAACCCGAACCTAGTTTGACTGACAGGGTAAAAAGAACTCGACAAAAGCATCACATAACCTAAGCACAGAGTTGTCACAGTACCCCTCCCCAAAAGGGCAGATCCCAGATGCCCAAATACAGACTACACCTGCAAGAAGGGGTTCTGGGCAAACAAAACAAAAATCCAGAACACAGTTTAGGTTCCTCCAGCTATGAAGAAATGAGGGGTAACATGCAAACCCATTTGCAGGAACAAGAAATGATGAGGAGCAGTCCTGACGACTCTCCCCAGGGACGGGAAACATGAAGGGGAGCAGGCCCGGAGACCCTCCTCCGGAACATGAAACGTAGCCAAAGGGGATGACCAGCAACCCTCCTCAGGAACAGACACATGATGAGGACTGGCCCTGGTGACCCTTCACAGGAACAGGAAGCTTGAAGGATGGCCTTGACAATCCCCCTCAAGATTGGATTGGGTGGACATGTCATGGAATGACTTGTATATGGCTCCAGGAAAACCCATCTGATATGAAGTGCAGGGTGCACGCTGCAGTAGCAGCTGCTGGGTCCAAGGTAGTCAGGTCATTATGTCATGGAGTGGTGGTGTAGGACCCAATATGCTTGTGATTTGATGTTCTGGTTGGATGTTCTGTACCGAGGCTTCAAGGCATGTGTTGATTAGTGGAGGAGGAGTTTTCGTGGAGCACGCATCGAGGCTTGCTTCATTTGGGGGAGGGGCTGAAAATGATGATGTCCGAAGCTTCACTCCCTGGCTGTGCCGCGTAAATGATTCATGGAGTGGTTCAGATTGTGTCGTGGGTTTGACAGCGGCATGAATCCTGCAGGCTCCATTCATAATGTGGGTGTTTGATGGAGAGTTTCGGTCAGTGAGAGTTTGGACAGCGGTAGAGATAGTTTGGAGAGAATGTGGAAATTTAGAGGAATCTCTAAACACTCTTCTAAACACACAGGCCTGATCTCAGTGTTATAAAAGAAGGATCATTGTTCAAACCGCAACCACCCTCACATGGGGATGAGTGCCGATGCAGACATGTCAATCACTTGTTTGTTTTTTTCCTCAGTTTTGCTGTACAATCCAATCATAATTCTAGCCAATCATTTTACCTTTCAAGTGGCTGTGGGCGGGCTCATATAGGAATGGCTGTGGTCGTGAGGGTGTGCAGAGCTTCAGTCCAAAAAGAAAGTGAGCGGTGAAAAACGAGTTTACTTCAACTTGTGTGAAGATGGAGATGCAGAGCTGCAGTAACTGTCAGAAATAATGAAATAAAACACCTTAAGCACATTAATGTGCACTGGTTTGCCATATTTACATGCTTTTGGAAAAACTGTCTCTTTATTTTTTGTTTGCAAATTTATTTTTCATCTTTAAAGCACCTGTTCCACCCCTTAGATACCACAACAGTTTTAGTCAATCATCAATCTTTATTTATGTAGCACTTCTCATACTTGGTGTCAAAAAAATGCTAATTACACCAAAATATATTATGTAACAACTCAATTAGTTTATAGATAGGGTCACTCCCCTGACCCACACAAACCCCAACTTTAAAGTACCTGTTCAGTATCAGCGTCTGCGAAATTTGAATCCATGCCTACTCTTACCTCATTTGAAATGATCGTTTTCATCATTTTCTAATTTTCCTTTGAGGTTGAGAAAATAAATATATTTTTTGTATCAATACATAAGTAAACACGCACACAAAGAAGGCATTCAGCAATGTGCGTGTTTTGTAAACTTCTTTATTTTGCTGACATGTTTATTCATGTTTTTTTTTCTCCAAAATGCCACTTCTAATTTTTTGTGTCCACATGTCCTCCTAGAGCAAATGAAGCATTACACCGGAGTCAGCCAATTTGATGCTTCAATGCTTCATCTGCCCATCACTACATATGCAGGAGACTGGGCTTGGTGGCAGAAAAGCAAAATATTTAATAAATAAACTGAAACATGACAAAATCCATGGGAGCAACAAAAAGGTGACACACCTGAGTGGATGACCTGAAAACCAGACTCTTAAATACACTGAGGGCAAATAACTGAAATGAAGACAGCTATGAATCATAAACCTAAAGCTGGTGTGACTGACAAAGGGCAACTCAGAACTTGACCAAATATAACAAAACCCAAACTAAACCACAGACATTTAAAAAAAAAATGATGACAATAGATGAGTTAATACCACTGTAAAGTCTAGAAAATTAGCAAAACTTTTTCCCGCCAAAAGTCTTTTTGAGATTTTATGGAAGCAGTCATTTTGGAAAGAGTAGGAAAAGCCTTTCTACTGCAACTAATGGAAAGAAGATCCACTACAGGGCAGAAAACACGTAAACAATGGGTTTTTAGGGAAAGTTTTGATCATGCTAATGAGATAAAGGTCTCAGAAGTGTGTGTTTCAAATATGACTTGGGGAACTTTACAAAGATTCTTGGGAAAACAAACAAAAATAAAAATGTACAGACAAGTGTGTGAAAAGGATTACTGAGCAAATACAATTTATGATACTCGGATACTATGATGTTAGTCCATAGCATGTCATCTGCTAGCTTAAATCAAACATTTAGCATGATACTGACACGGTTGGCTAAATGGTTAGAGGACTTCTTGCTAATACAATAACTTCCAAAGATCTATTGAGGGTTGATTTCTGGCAGCACAACCGATACATGTAAGTGATCTGTATTTAGTTTTTGCAAAGCCTTTCAAGTAGCAAGGTAAGACGGGAGGATTTCATTGGTTTTAACCTGGAACATAAAGAAGGTGCAAGCTTATATGGGTTTAAATAAGTAAGACAGACTGGCTATACAGCACACAAAACCTCTGACCTTCTGAGAGACGGGTGGTTGGTCTCAGATTTTGGCATCTTTTTTGAGCCAGTGGATCAGACCTACAGGCGAACAAAGGCAAACGAAACCTAACGGTGAAAAACGAGAGAACAGCTCCCATCTCGACTTGACAAGGGCCTCCCAAAAAGTGTGTGTGTGTATGTGTGTTGCCACACTGTCATCAAAGGCTCCATCAACAGCCTCTTTACACAAAAGGCTCAGGGAAAAACAGCCATTGCCTTCCCATATTGTTGGAGAACTGTTGTGGAGAGGCCTGTGATTTTCTGCCTCCGTTCACCTCACACGATGCATCACACACTGGGAAAATATGTGGCATTCCTTTGTCGTCACTACAATTCTTAAAAAAAAAAAATACCAGCATCACAAAAAAGAAAATAATTTCTTTCAAGGTCAAAGGTTCCATTAACCGCGATTGCATTAATCGCTTCACACGTCTGGTTTTGTTGACCTGTTGTTTACCTCACCCTTCTCATATGAGCTGTGTCTGATGCCTCTATTTACACCGGAACTTCATTGTTTACACTGTAAACAGTCTGTGTGCGTAAGTGACTTCACAGATGTGGTCATAAACAGCTACATAAAACGAAGTAGCAGCTTAGTCTGGGCAGCTTTCTGCAGTTTAACCCAATGTGCAATGGGCAGAAACGAGGAAGAAGTACCGATTTCTGTTTATGCTTCATACAAACAACGCAGAGGAAAGCCCCTGTGAAAGGCTTGTCTGTCGCTCAAGGTTTGGTTCAAAAGTGCTTCTTTTCAAGAAAAAAATTTAATGACTACTCTCAAGCGTTTGAATTTTAAAATAGTTCTTAAGCCTTGTGCTACGTTAAAACCGAACACGATCCGCACGGCAGAGAGTTTCAATGTTAAGTCAATGCACACAAGTGATCTGAGGTCTTGCGTCAAGATTAAAAAAAAAAAAAAACGGAACTTTGGCAAAGAAGACTCGCGGCATCGACCAGGAGCTCAGCTGTAACCCATGATATGTTCAATGGCACGCTCAGCGGATGGAGTCAGGGGTGACAAGTTCCTGAACACATTTTTGGAGAAGGGTCAAGCAGCGACTTTGATGCACCTTGAGATAAAGGAGGCAGATGTGAATTTGTGAAGCTGCGTATTTTTGAGGTTCTCTGGGCCCATGAAAGGTCAAAGAAGAGTGTAGTTCCGTTGAGGCTTGTGTGGCCACCTCAAGGGACGTCAGGGAAATTGAACTTACAACAGTTGTGCGTGTGGTGAGCGTTTCGTGAAGTATTTGTAAGGATAATGTCAAGTACCCACACCTATTGCGAATGATGCTGTCTGGTACAGTCTCCTTGTGCCACACTTGTCATTAGTGAGGTGGCTGGACCGGCTCCTTCCTGACCTCACACCTTGAACAGCACTAATGAGCTTCTTGTGCAGTGCGCAGGATTATGGGTGTTTAAAAAAAAAAAAAGGAAAAAAATCCAAACAGTTTTTTTCACCTACTCTTACTTACCCCGACGTGTTGTGTAAGTGTTCACCACAACCTGTCGCTTGCTGAATTCCCGTATAATTCCATGTGCATGAACATTGTCACTCTATGGGCTCACCGAACAGTCTTGATATTTTGTATGTGCCCCGCAGAGATTTTTTTCACCGCAGACAGTCAGCACGAACCCATAAGGGCAGTTGTGACGAAGACTTTATTGACCTGCCTGAGACAGGAGTGTCAAAATATTTTTAACAAAAGTACCTCCTTGATGGTGTTGCATGATGGATAAGTATCTGCCTGTGTTTCTCAGCATTGAAAACACCTTGAATACTGACCAAGTTGCCAACTCCATTTGTGGAAATGCAGCCCCAAATGTTCAAGAACCTCCACTGTGCTTCATTGTTGCCTGTAGGCTGTAATTATTGCTTGATCATTTTTTGCTGCCATCATGTGTGTTGTCCGCTGTGATGGCACTTGGTTGTCTTTACCATATAGTAAAATAAACCTACCGTACCTCCATCCCAATGATATTTTCCAATATCAGTAAAGTCGATTTATTTTATTTTGAAACAATTTTATAGAAGTTTTTAGTGGATTCGAAGAACAACTTGCCACAGACAGATCCATCGGCTTGGATCGTTGGAATATAAATTGATTCATTGATTAAATCAATTCTTACACTCTTACAATTACTCTCTGAAGTATGTTTTTTGGACTGTGGGAGGAAACTGGAGAGCCTTGAGAAAACCCACGCACATGAAAGTCCACACAGAAAGGTCCCAGCTGGGATTCAAACCGGGGCTTTCTCGCTATGAGGCAAGAGCACCAACTACTGCACCACCACTGTAAACCTTGGAGAAACAAAACATTTGTACAAATATTGTAAACGTTTGCTTAAATGCCTTGTAGCCAAAAGTGACTCGATTTGTATTATTTTATGAGAAATTGACATCATCCTTAAAGACTGTCCTACATTTTCTTTTGTTGAAATGAGAACAAGGGATTTAGCTAGCAACAGAAGCAAGCAGCTCAGTTCACCGAGTTCAGATCTGGACCATATTTAACAGCAAAGACAGGACAGACAAGTGTTCTGCGATCTTTTTGTCGGAGAGTCCCTGATGATTCATTTGTTTCTCTTTCTTTATGTTTCATTCATCCAGGGCAGTTTTTGCTTCCCTCCGTGCGTCTACCTGCTCATAAAGAGTCACACCTGGGAGTTGCACAGTAAGACCCAGTGAGTGATGAGCAACCCCACTCGAGCAGTCGAGGCTTGAGGATTTTGCTCAGGGGTTTCGCTGACAGTAACTGTTGAGAGAAACAGAATTATGATTTTGTTTCCTTTTCTTCCCTTTATGCACAGTCTTCCAAGAAGATTTACTGAACGCCGCAGATGCAGGTCTCTCCAAGTGTGTGTTTAGTTTCCAAGGTACAGTAGAGATTCGTATCACGGATCGCTGGGAGATTGACAGGGTTGATCACCAGCACCGGTGATTCATGGCTTACTTTGGTGGTGAATTCGCTGGCTCAAAAACCCCACTTGTGTTTTCTGGAAACAACGCGATCGCTGTCCTCCACGAGAAAATGAATTCCCACCAAGACATATTGGGTTTCCATCGTGCGTCCGTGACGAACCAAACCCGCCCATGTAGACGTCTGATTCTTGGAGCTTCTGCAGAGACGGTGGAATTCAGGGTTGACTGGGAATTGAATGTGCTGCAAGCCAAGTCCTGATTTTGTCTCATCAATTACACATAAATTCAAGGAATAAAGTCCGGTCCTCAAAAATCACCCAATCAAATAAATAAGGCACTGTGTATAGCACAAGAGTAGGAATGGGTACCTTTTGGATTTCAAACAGTGCTTTTGAAACAGTTCTGGTGCCTGGTGTTTCAACAATTCGAGAACCATTTATAGGCACCAGGCACCACTACTGTACATTGGCAACTCTGGTGTTCCTTTAAAAAGCTCAGTTTTCTTGCAAGAAAACCATGGTTGGTTTGATAACAGTGTGAATACACAGGGACTTTACTGTGGTCACATTTTTCAGGCCACAAAGCTGTTTAACATTAGACAATATTTTCACTGACCTGCTTCTATGAGGCTGTAGTGAGAACCCCAATTTTTTATATGCTTCCAAATTTCCTTTTACTTTTTAAGGTAAAGTTTCTCTTCATACACAACATATGTACAGCAGGTGTAAAGTTGATTTGTAGTCTAGATTTTGTGTAGCAGCTTTCAAAATGTGATGTCGATTTTCGCTTAGACAGAGCCATCAAACTGAAATTTTGTTTAAAAAAACAAACAAAATGGGACTTTTTTTTTTAGAATGCCCACAGTTTGTCTCATCCCTACAGGTCTTTTTTCTCAATTGTGAGAGCTTGTCACTTTATGCTCAGGAGTCTCAGTCTCATCTGTGGTTCTGAAACTGAAGTCACTCAAGTAAACGTATGCATCTAAACTGCAAATGTCAGGCTCCTCTTTTGATTTGGGAAGAATTTTTGTGAAGTGAACCCTACTCTTGGATGCATCTCATTCAGGGAAAAAAATCTAAATAAGGAGAAAAATATATTCTGAAAAGATTTACAGGAGGAATATAAGCAGGAAAATCAGGACAAATATCTATCACTAATAAGCTGGATGGCAGGAATTTATGCTGGACTGAAAAACACGGGTTAACCCCATTCATGAGATTCCCTTTTTGACCGATTCATTCATAGTGACCCATAATTAGTTAATCAAATAATTTTATTTTTAATCCAGCCAAATAGCTGTTATGAAAAGTCTCATTTTTAGGTATTTTCATTTAAATTTGTGACATTGTGGAACAGTAAAAGATCTAAATAAAACTAAGAATAGCAACTTCACAATGATTTTTTTAGAACAGACTAAACAACCTTTACCGTATTTTTCGCGACATATAATCCAAAAATACAGTCCTTTTTTACCACTACAGGGTATGTTTTTCAACACCGAAAAATTACGAACATTCAAAACATTAGGTCCAGAGTGCTCTAATTCAACACATCAAAAAACATGAAGAACAATCCAAATATTACAACTTTTATCTAAAACAGATATGTAAATGAAAGTGCTTTCAATTGTCACAAAAAGAAAACATTGAAAATAAAGAGCAAATGTTCCACCCATAGAGCTACTACATTCACACCGCCCTCAGCAACACAAGTGGCTACTCCCAATAAAAAGGCTATGTAAACGATTATATGCGTGTTTCTCACGACGATACAAGCTTTTACGACTGTTTTCAGGTTCTACATCCAAAATGCGTGGTCATCGATTTGCACTGACCTGACCCTTGCCCGGACTTTGACTACTCTAATCGCTTCTTGGATTATCCCATGCATGCGTGACCTCTGCCTGTCTGACCCTGAGTTAGCTTTGTGGACTTTTAGCAGTGCATGATTCCTGTCTGAATAAATATTCCTGCTTCAAATGGAACCAGCTGTCTGCCCGTTTGTGACAGTTGTCAACTATGATTTTTTTTTTTTTTGCTTTCATTTAAAAGCACGTGCAAAGTTGTTACTTGCACTGCCAAAAACATATGACATATCCCCATGTTTAGCCTATTAGGCAATAATTGGCTAGTAACATTGCTACAACTTGTGTTAAGATACTTTTCTCAGAGCAGCTTTTCATCGAAGACTGAAAAAAATGACAAGATCGCTACTCTACAAGTAAATTGCCAATGCTTTGGGTTGTTACTGTGGCAACAAACAGGAAAACAAAGGAGCTTAGCAACCAAAAAAAAACATGAGTCCAACGAAGAAGGATGAGGCCAAGAAGGAATCTTGTTGCCAGGGTTGTGTGGAGTGGTGGCACAATATTGCGAAAACGAAAAGTAAACAGAACAAGTTTTGTCAGCTTATCTGTCCAAATAATTGTGTTAGTGAACTCTGAGATAACGCTGATGAATTCAAAGGCGTTGGGGATGTTGATGTAAGTCGGGGTTGAATCTCACTGGACTGCGACTGCTGCCGATTAATTGCGAGGTTGGAAGTTGTCTTTTCTACCAAATGTGTTGTCTCATTCTATTGCTTCATCACGTCCATCTGGCCATCCATTAGCTTTTTTGGGGTTTGGGTTGGGGGTGTGTCAAGTGGCCCCTCTTGACGTGAAGAAGGCCCATCCATCCTGCAAAGAAAAGTGATTTTTATCGGCTGTATCCACATCAATTTGCTTACAACCTACAGCTCCTGGTTAGTAGTTTTATTAAGTTACCACCTCCTGGTAATAAAAGAAAAAAAAACTTAACTGGCAAGTTTGAGACACTCAAAACAACTCTAATTGTTTTGTCAAATTTTGGAACTATCAAGCCCTACAGGCAGAGCATTTGATCGCTGTACATATGGATGCAGATCTGCTCAAAGAGTTGGGTCACTAAACGGGGTGTTACATAAGCACAGTAGCTTCGAGTGCTGTTTATTTGGCAGGAGGTCACAATTCAGCCAAGGGTATCTTGTAGATTCAGCCCGATTTTGGAAAATCACCAAGGTTCTCTTGCTCTTATATGAATGCTTTCTGTCTGTTGGATCCATCTGACATACTTTAACATGATTTAGCTATGACACTATGGCTCAATATAAGTCTTTGTCTGCAACTAAATAAGCAAAAATGCATTCCTGTGCATGTTGCAACTGTGGTGTTACGTGTCCTGTATGACCACAATTGTAAGCTAGAATGCAGGACTACAGGACTGTTTTTGAGTCCTTCGACGAATGGACCCTTTTCAAGAAAAATTCAACCATATTCAACCACCAGGGCCACAAAATGGGAGAACAGGTGAAAGAAAGTAGTTTAGATATTTATTTGAGTCCAACAATTTGAGCTCTGAGAAAATAAAATGCGGGTTTCTTGAATGATAATAAGAGTGATATTTTGGCACTCCAAAAAAAACATATTCTTGTGTGTTTTTCTCCTTTCAAGCTGCTGTTAAATTCACTGGAGTCCATGTATTAAAGGGCCCATACCATGAAAAACCAACTTTTTGAGCTTCTAAGTGTATTATACTGTTCATTCCTCACTATAAACAACCTCAAAGTGGTATTTTGATCCGTTCTCGCATTTCAGAGTAATCCTCTAAAAGCCGGTGGTCTCTGCAGCAGCCCCTCCCCTACCCACAAAAGCAAGCGGGTTCTTACGAGCTGACGTCATAGATGGAGGCCAGCCCTTTTCAGGAGTCAAAAATGTGCTAGACACCCAAGAAGTGAGTAGCTATCAACAAATGTTTTTGTTATAGCGCTGTCTTTGTACATCTCAATGGACGATGTCAGATTTATTTATTTTAAAAAGCTCTACAAAAGCCTTGGTAATCATGTTTCCATGTCTGGGTTCATCATTCAGAGTCTCTTCCGGTGCGGTGAGCTTCACTCATGCGACCACTACTACCGTGTCTATGTGACCCACTTTGATGACTCATTGCTGTCCTGCATTAAACCGAGACGGAAAAATAAGAATAAACTACAGGATATTTATATTATTGTCTCGATGAAAATAAGAAAACTATAAAAGGTTCGGGGGGTCGGAGCTGGCAGACAGAAAGCATGGATGGAGCGATCGCACCCGCTATGCTGGCCCCTCTCAGTCTGCCTAACGTAGCGGGCGTGATTACTCCAGCCCCATGGACCCTGAGACAGGCTGACGACCTGTCCAGGGTGTATACCACCTTTGCCCAACGGTAGCCGGGACCGTCTCTGGCAACCCCCCGGCCGCAGAGTGTTAAAAAAATGGATGGAAGTTCCGAGTGATGGTTCCAATTCAGATCAAATTGGATTTTTATTCTCACTGATCAGGGTTAAAGCATCACATGGCCAAAGCTGAGTCCCCTGATAGGTTGACGCATCACCAACGTTTTTTAAAATCTTGTCGTGCCGCATCTGACGCTCAGATCGCACCTCTCAAAACGTGCTGCTGGCAGACTGATGTGCCATGGCCGACGCTCAAAGTGCCCTGCAGGAGCTTGAATCACGTCTGTACATGGACCTAACGTTAAAACTCGACACCACTGACGTGCGAATCGCGTTTGCTGTTAACGTATCTTTAGACTGATGTTCAGCGAAAACTGGGCAGGGCGAGGAACAGTGGCGATCAGGGTAGTGGTGAGGTAAATCCAGCAAACAATCCAAAGGGTAATCCATATTTGTTATTGAATGTCAGAAAACTTGGTAAATCCACAGACATCTACAGGTAAAAAAAAAAATGTTAGCATCAGATGGAAATGCAACAGTTGGTAATTCCCAGAAATATTTTTTCATTGGAATTCTGTGGAATTCTGAAGAGAATGTGTTGCCAGTTTTTGCATTTTCCAGATAAGATGTGTCACAGTCCCACGAGAAAACTTTTTCCTATCTATATGAATCTTCACATGAACAATTAACTATTAGCTTGTTCAATGTACCGTTGCTCCAGAGTGTAAGTCGCAGGAAAAATACTGGAGTATTAACCTACGTTCACACTGGGCATGTGATGCGCCTTCAAGAACGAGCTATACAGGCATTCTTAGATACGCTATTAGCGTATGGTGTTCACACTGGACTGTTGCTACCTGATATTAGCGCATGTGCGTGTGTGAAAGAGGCTTGGTGTGAAATGTCAGAATGGTGCGAATCTCGTGAATCTTGCTCCAGGCTTTTTTTTCCCCACAGCTTTATCCGCATATATGAAAGACTTGGTGTCAGAATTTCGGCTGGATACAAAACGGAATTCATAGAAGGCACTTCCATGAATTGAAAAGGACGCTACTCATATGTCACTACCAAATCCAAGTCCCTGATTGATCGAAGTTTAACTGGTTTAACTTTCAACGCCAGTTCAGTGACTGCCCATGATTTACACAGAGCCCGAAAACTCACTTCAAAACTTTTGTAGCAACACATAAATGCAAGAGTAGTGACGAACCCCAAAACACGCATGTACTCATGTTTAAAAGGACTTTCCATTTGAAAGAGATGCTTGAAAGCACCTTGTAAGGCTGGGTGTGAATGTAGCATAAATTGCACTTTTGGGGGAAGAGTGCGACGCCTCTTACCAACTCTGCCAAATCTGCAATAATGCTACGTTCTCACCAGACACAGTTTGCACGTCAAACCACATCGATTTTGATCTTTGACTCTTGCCCAAAAACTTGACACTATCGGTGCATGTGAAAGAAACTAGCATCAAAATCCTTTTAGCCTCATTGCTACATGGCAGCATTGGCTGTATTTCTAGTTTGGATGACAGGCATGATCTTGTGAGATCAGGATTATTTGTTGCGAAGAGTTCTACAAAAACATCGGTAAATATCTCCACGTCTGGGTTCATGAGATCACGCCGTCTCTTTTTTTATGGTAAGGTTTACCCTCTACTGGAGGAGCTGCGTCTGAATGATGGTGGCTTTCAGCTGTGTTTCCGTCTCTCTGTGGCCCAGTTTGACGACTTGCTGTCCAAAATAGTAAAAAAAAAAAAAAAAAGGCGAATGTTAATGTCTTGATACAAATAAGAAGAAGATCATTAAATTCTAAAATTAAATATGATCAGATTCTCCTTCATGTTTGTTCTGGACTTTACCCGCTATTCAGACTGAGCGGCGTTTCTTCTTCTTCCGCGTTCCTGTCGGTAGAAAATACTGATGCACCTAAAGTGCCATGTAGTGGTTCTTGAGACGACTTTTGTAGATGTTTTTTCAACCAGATTTCTTACTAGGAGAGAATTGAGCAGAAACACGAACAAAAAAATTGGAGTTATTTCAGAGATATGAATCTTAAATTAAGAATGTTGTACCAATATCTTGCACTACATAAAGTCAGGACACGTCTAAGTACAGAAAAACCAGCTGATTCTAGCAGTCTTCCAGAGTTGTTGACATTCCTGATGGCAGAAGTCTGCCTCCAGCACCTCACGCTTGATCACCTCCCATCTGCAGTCTTTCCTTCGGCAAGGATCCCGAGTATCTGTTTCACCACAGATGAGATCGTCTTGATTTTTATTGCCATTGGCAGGATCCAGATACTGAATAATGATGGTGTCACGGAAGCGGTGCTGTCTGAAACACAGGCAATAAACTGTGGTCGTCATGTTCATTCATGCTGATAATTACCGGTAAGGGCAAAAGCCTTTAAAGAAAAGAAACTTTTTATTTGGAAAAGCTCTGATCCAGAATTCCGTCTTTCTCCTTTTTTTTTAGTGCAACAAAAACTAGGTGACGGTTGAGTTAAAAAACACATTTTTCTTTCAAAGCCTGAAGATGTCTTTGATTCATCCAAAAAACATAATTCTATGAAATCCAATGAGAACTCGTGAAACTAGTTAGGTCAGTCACCACCACCCCCAAAAAAAAAAAAACTCTTTTCGGAGGATCCTGATAACTGACCCGAGTAACCTCAAGGGCGGCTTTTTAAAAAAACCAAACACTCCCGCCCCAGCATGACTCAAGACTGGGAGTATTTGCAGCATTTTTAGGACTGTTTGTGTGTTCCCATAAAAATACACAAACGAGATGATTTCCCCATAAAAACCACTGAGCTGCTTTCCAGAGTGTCCGGCCGGGATCGAACGTTTTCACTTGTCAAAAGAACTGAGAGGGGCGTTTTGCCAAAATTTGGATTTAACTTGTCCTCATTCTTGTGGTGCAGCCTTTTGGACGATTTGTCAAGAGATTGCTCTGAGGACCATAACATGTGTTTTTGTCCAATCATAAAAATTTATAAATATGGAAAGTACCCAGAGATAAATCATCAAAGCAGCAAAGCAGTACTTATTTCCTGTTTTTAAACTTCTTTTTGATTCAGATTTATTTGCACACATTAATATGTAAAGCTCTATCAGGCCGAGGAGCCACAAATCAACACCATACCATCACATTTCTACCACCATGTTTGACTGCTGACACAACCTCTTTTTTTCACGTTACTGTGACCTTTTCAAAAACTTTTGTTCAATCACTTTAAAGATCATTTGAATTAAAATAGTGTGACGTTTTTTTGTTTTTGAATGATAGTAAGTATAACAATAAGTAGATTTCATTTCTGTATTACTGTCCCAAAAACGTGTTAGTTTGATGGGTTTAAGGCAGTATGACCTACAATAAGGGTGTCCAGTCCTACTGGTTTCTCTGAGTTCTCTGAAGTCTTCATCTGACTCAGGTGTGCTCTCAGATAGCTGTATGGAATTATGGATTCCGTATTTTCCGCAGTATGGAGCGCACCGGATTCTAAGGTGCACCATCAATGATTGCTTAATTTTTTAATTATGTCATGAAAACAGTATGAAGCACCAAACTATAAGGTGTATTAAGTGAGACAAAAGTGTCAGAGATGAGCCTGTCAGTTAGTCAGACACTATTACTTTATTAATTGCGTTCACAGTAATTCTAAGACTTGTTTGTATCATGTTAGCCTATTGCTAATACCTTTAACTCCTAACCATGATTGCAACATGTAAAACAACAGACAGCTAGAACAAACTTTAGTGCGACTACACTCACTACAAACCTTGATTTTACACGTAAAAAAAAAAACACAGTCGGACGCCACTTTATGTTAGCCGCGTCAACATATACACAAAAACACCCCATCTTGTTTGTCACACATGAAAAAAAATAAAATAAAAAACAGATACCATTAATATGCTAACTCTTAACCTTTTTAGTGACACTTGGAAAAAAAACCCAGTCCAACACCACTTCACACATTTGGCCTCATTAACGTATTTACAATAACACCCAAACCTTGTTTGCAACTCGTAAAAAAAAAAACAAACAGTTGATACCACTTAGACAAACATTAACTGTGACTATGCTATCTCCTAACCTCGTTAGAAACAAGTAAACGAAAAACAAAGTTCAACATTGCTACATGTTAGCCACATTAGCGGCACATTAGCTGCGTTAGCATTTTCATAAAAACACCTACATGCAATTAGGTACGACCACAAATAATCCGTATATTAGGCGAATTGTTGTTTGTTTTTTTATTTTATTTAAGGCTTTTTCATGCACCTCATAGTGTGAAGAACAGGATACTTAGGTTTACGAGTCCTTATTGTATTTAAAAAGTTCACGTTTTAACAAAAACGTTTCTATCACAAGAAATATGTTTTTTAAAGGCAATATCTTTATGTCAACTATGTTATTTTTATTATTCAATACAGAGCTAAGACCTAAACTTGGTTGTTCAAAAACAAAAAAAAAACCTGTGTTTGCTTTCAAATCCAAGTCTGTCTCACAGCCTCTGTTCCGTCTCACAAAACCTGACCTTTCCCGAGCCGAGTTTGATTTGCGTCCTCATACAGCGAACAGAAATTGTGTAGGTGTCGCAGACATGAGCACTGATGAGCGGCCTCATGCGTGGCTGGCGCTCTAAAGAGACTTCACACGAGCGTGAAAGGGGGAAACAGAGTCAGCGGCGAGCCTTTCAGAGCCTGCTCTGCTGTTCTGGCTGCAGAACAGCTGGCTCGTGTCAGAGCTGAGCGCTTGACGGCCCCTTTCCTGACCGACATGGCTGTGAGGAGAAACCCAGGGAAGGAGAAGCCCAAGTTTTCGCCCATAATGAGCTTCAATTCGTTGCCATTATCTGCAGGAACCCCTCAGGAGCTGTGAAGCGGTCAAACCACGGATATGACAGGAGTTTGGGGTGTTTTTCTTTGTAAATGGGCTAGATCATGGTTTCCCCTGTGAAGATTATCGCTGGCAGAAGCAGCTCCCTAACATCACTGCAAGGTTTTAACAATTTCCTGAAAGATTTCCGCTTGTCACCAGCTGGTGCACTGATAATCCCAATGCAAAAAAAAAAAAAAAAAAAGAGTTCGGATGAGGCAAAAAGTCCTTTAAGGTCACTTTTGTTTGACCTCCGTTGATTATATTTAATTAAATGTATTTCTACAGAGTACATAAGGTCTCTTGTAAGTAGAAGCTGGAGGAGGTGGAGTGCAAATCAAAACAAGCAGGTTGATTTTTCCATTTGATAGGGCTACAGTGGGAATTTTCCCTTGTTGGAGTATTTACAGTCCAGTGGCATCTGCATGTTCAGGGGTCAAGTTTTTCCAAAACGACCCGGGCTCTGTATGGGAAGGTCATACCTGGGTGAGATGCTGCTTACAGGGTATAAGCGTTTCCCCGCCACGGTCTGGCTCAGGTTATCCATGACAGGGTCCCCCTCAGGCTTTGACCAGATGTAAAAAAAAGAGGTACTGCACATGAAAAGTAAATCAAACTGGTCAAGATTTAGAGTTAAAAGTCAAAACAGCCTCTTGATCTGTTACGTTTTTGGCGTGCTTTACACCGGAGAGCAGTTTTAATAGCTGAAGAATCAAAGAGAGCCTTTCAGATTAAATAGTTAATTAATATTATTTATTATTACTATTAATATTTATTAATAGTTAATAAATCATATTTGTAATTGTGTTAAAGTCTAGCATACAGAATTTACGTCCGTTTTTTCTCCCTTAGTCACAACGGCCCTCAAAAGTTGTACTAGGCTGTCTGCACTCGAAAAATGGCCAAACCTGTTTGCGGAAAGCAGGTGGCCCGCATAAAATATCCCTTCTGGGAAATTATGCATGCACATTTTTCTATCGACATGATGTGGGTGACAGGTCACCATTCCCGCATGAGAAGGATATAATGTTCGGCTGTCTAAGCCAGTCACCCAGAACAAATGACTGAAATTTCATCTCCACCTTTTATTCAAACGTAATCATTTTTGACACAACAAAATGGCTCTTTCGACGTTTTGCGGTTTTGAACGCTCTCAAATGACATTTTGGACACACGTGGTAGAGAAAAACACCGCTGTGGACAGCACAATCTATGTGCTACTTTCGAAAAAATACTTAAAAAGCGGCGTTTTGATGGCCAATACGCCGTTGTTTACGCTTGTTTTCCTAGCGATTTATAATCGTTTTTGCTTTCCATAAAGCCTGGCTGCTAGAAATGGGGAAAGTAGATTATCAGTGTAGTTTGTGTGGGCGTCTTACTTGGTCAGTAAAGAGTCAGTGAGCACACGTTACTATCAACTGTAGTGCGGCGTAAGAATATTGTGCCACAGCATCACTTGTACATTATAAGTGCATTCAACTTGTATTATCCTACAAATACCTCATGATGCGCTTATCACACATCACAATCGTACATTGCGTTGCCATGACGCCCCTTAAGATGGCCTCAAGGGAACTGTAGGGCACACCTGCGCTTCCTTTAAGACGCGGCCGCTCCTCTCTACCGCCTTCTACGGGTCATGACAACCCAAAAGCCCGCAGCACCCGGTAAGGGTCAACCTCTCATGCAACCGCTCAAACAGGTGCATGTGACTAAGGACTTAAGCAAACAAAACTTATAGCTAAATGATGTGAAACTGTAGGCACAAAAAATGCTAAAAGCAAATTATCGCGGGTTTGGCGTTATAAAAATAACCCACGATCGGCGAAAATCCAAAATGTGTCAGGTTGCAGTAAGCGGACACAAATGCAGGACAGCTGGCAGCTCCAAGTAAAAACAAAGAGTCTTTATTACAACAGTTCCAATAAACTTAGGAAGACTCACTAAGGTGAAAATCACTTAACAACTAGACCTCCAAAAAAACTGGCAGGAGAGACAAGAAGCAGAGAAACAAAACAAACCTGCAAAGAAGTTAAATACTGACGGGGAAGAGAACTGACAATGGGACACAGGTGAAACACATAAGGGAGGAGTGGTAATCAGCCCGGGGAGGAAAACACCCATGAGGAAAGGTGAAACCAAAAAAAAAAAAAAAAAGACAAAAAGCAAACAAACACGGCCCATGACACAACGTTACATTATAGATGTTTTAAGTCAGTAAAACCCCTTTATACTTTACTTTACAATGAGTTGGGTATCAAATACTGTAAACTATATATAGTATTGTAGTAAAACAGTGTAGACAGTACATATAGTATTGTAGTTTGTGTAGCAAATGACAGAGTATTCTTTATACTGTGATATACAGTACATGTTTGGTTTTGCATACTTCTTTACTTTGCTTCGAGTTTTATTAATAAGCTTTCTACAAAAATGCCTCACTTTTTTAATTAATATATTTCTACATGCAGTCCTACTAGAGCAGACGGAGCATCACAAAGCTTTGAACTGGAATGAACCAATTGGATGAAAGGCTTCAATGCTTCGTTTGCTTTTCACTTGGTGGACCCCTTTGGAGCCAAGTTGCTGGGGGTGGATTTTGTGTTTCTTCCCATTCCTAATGATTACTCTAACAGTTGATCTTTTCTCACCAAGCTGCTGGTAGCTTGATTCATCTTGGTGTTGTTCGGGTGTGTGGTCCTTCCCCTGGTGTCCTTAGACAGATCTTTGGTCTCGGTCATATTGGAGAGGCTGCATTCTGACTGTTTAGAGGTGTGGACAGGTGTCTTTTATGAGATAGCCAGTTCATATGTCACTAATACAGGTAACAAGTAGAGGATAGAAGAGTTTTTGAGAGACAGAGTTATTGTTTCTTTGAAGCTAAATACGTACTTTTTGCACCATTATACAAATACGTTCTTTTAAGCAAATAAATCATACAATTAGATTTTCTGGATTTTCTTTTTTCATTCTGTCTTTCAAAGTTGAAGTGTGCCTGTAACCACTGTCATTGTTGTGGACAACTTGTAGAATCTGTGGCTGACACTTTTTTGCCCGAGTGCATTTCCTCAGTTCGTTGTCTCTAATTTGAGCTTTTGCACCCCATTCAAAACACACTAATTTGTGTGGCAGCTTTTCTTCAGCAGAAACATCTCTCTACACCCTTAGCAAAAAGAAGTACACTTCAGTGTTAGTATAGCAAGTATACAACAGACTGTATGTGTAGGATGCTATCTGAAGATTTCTTTAGACTAAATTAGAACACTTAAAGTTAATAGTATCGTAAAAGTAACTTTCAAGCACTGAAGGCGCACTTAAAAGCCTTCTTTTTTTTTTTTTTTTTTTTTTTTTTTAAATAACAGTGCTCCTGATAACTCAGAGCGCCTTATATTTTGTTGTGCTCTTGAAGTGGTTTTGAGAGGTATATGGTGCTCTGTTAGAATGTCAGCCAAGTTTGCGTTTTCACAATAACTCCCAAACTAGTTTGGAACTCTATAAAACCAGACTAACACGTAGCAGTGTCCAACTGTGCAGCTTAGAAGTGGGCATAGTCACAGTAACGTTTATTTAAACAGTATCAGTTTTTTTTTTTTTAGTTCGAAACAAAGTTGGCCGGTTTTGTAAATACAGTAAAGTAGCTAACGTGGAGCAGTGTCAGACTGTTGACTGGAACTTATTGTAGACACAGTAACATTTGTTCCAGTGGTATAAGTCTGTTCTTTAGGTGTTGCAAACAAGGCTATTGTGAATATGCTATAGCAGCTAACGTGAAGCTGAGTGGGATAGGCTTTTTTTTTTTATCTACTGGGTGTTAGCATTACGATAGCATTTGTTTTAGGGGTATCAATGTATTTTTTTATGTGCTGCAAACAAGGTTATGTGTTATGGTAAATACTTTTTGACCGTTTTTTTTTTGTATGTGTTAATAGCATAGTTTGGTGTTAGCATAGTCAGAATAGTTTTTGTTTTAGTTGTATCAGTCTGTTCTTACGTGTGGCAAATATGGTTGAGAGTTACAGATATTGTGAAAACTCTACCATGGCTAACGGTTCTAATGTGTAGCATGTTACAAACAAGCTTTAAAGTCTGACTGACTGATTTATTTCTGACACTTGTCTCGCCTAATGCGCCTTATAGTTTGGCACGCCCTACATATGACAGAAGTTTGAAAATAGACCATTTAATTGACAACGCCCCTTTTAATCCGGTGCGCCCATCAGTGTGGAAAAATATGGTATACTGCCTCAGTATTAGTATAGATGAAGTATAATTTTAGTACACTTAAATTGACTAGTTTTTACAAAGAGTTTTCATTCCATTTATCTTGACTTGATTTCATTGACTTGGCATGGTTTCCTCCACAAAGTTTACAATTTCACGTAGTTTCCCAAAAGTTTCTCAAAATCTGTCTGCCACCAGAGATTAGTTGACAAAGGAAAAAAAATGCTCTTATCAAAAGGGTCTAACGTTTTGATTTGAAGCGTCAAATCAAATAAAATCAAATCAAGGCACAACCAAGACACCTGCCACCAAGACTGATGCTTACCTTTGAATCTGAGAGTGAAGGATTTCTATTTGGATTAGTGTCAGCTCAGATGCAACAAGGAAAGCCACCGTGCATTTGGTGGGAGCGAGTTCCTCCCTTCCAGAACATGATGTGACATGGCAAAAGCGCAGAGCGACAGCGCCCGTGTAATCTGTCAGGGGGAAGTGCGTCATGCATTTTTGTGAGTTTGAACACTGTCTGAAGCCCTGAGAAAATCGGACTTTTTGATCGTGTTCCTTTTGCTGCCTTGCTGCACTTCTCACAGCTTTCACTGCGGGAAAGGCAGGAAGTCCATGTGCCAAAAATAAATAAAATCACCAAATGTTGAGATCACAGGAGATGATGGAGAATAAAAAAGTGTGTTTTCCCTAAGCTTGAACTTTTCACTGTGAATTATAATGAGAAAACTGTGGAAAACTGAAAACAATAAACAGATATTAAGAGGTAAAAATGAGTTTAATGTATTTATTAGTATTGATTTTTTGACTAATTTCTTTACGATTAATGTACCAGTCTTGTTGGTATGACTGGAATTGATGTCTCTTCCCTTGATGTATATGTTTTTTTAAATCAGTTATTTAAAAAAATGTTATTTAAATATAAATCATTTAATGTGGCAAATTTTTGCATGTTCTTTGTTTGTTTTGCACTTGATTTTTAAATGAAAGATCATTTAGAGTATAAAATGTAAAGTATCTAACAAGAAGTTTTCTTTTAGATGTAAGAATTTTGAACCTTTGAATAAAGGCTACATTTTGATGTAAAGTGTATTTTCTTGAGGCTAATTAACTCAATTTACGTTAAGACCTTCTCCGGCAATAAAGGTATTGGTCGATTGTGACGCCACCTGTAGAAAATGACTTATGAAATTAAACCAAGTCGTTCGCAATTTTTTCACAATATGGATGTCAGGATGTTAGAACCAGAACATGTCAAAAGGCAGTGATTGGTCCGTGTCGATTTGAGTCAACATTTCTGTGGTAACCACTCTCACCAATCAGGGGTGAGCTTGTGGGAAGCCCACACCCCAACCACTTTAAGTGGGCTGTATGAAATCTGTCAAACATTTTAAATGTTCAATGTGAGATCAGCTACTTTTGAGACTTCTGATTGACCAGTTTAAAGCTTGAATAGCTTATACTTACAAAAATATATATTATGGAAACAAATAATTACCATTAAAATGTATCAGAGCAAGAATGATTATTCTGACAAAGAATGTGAATGAGTAATAACTGTGGTTTTGTCTTTCTTGGAGCCAGCAGGTACTTCCTGTTTGGAACATTAGGTGGGAGGGGCCAGTTCTCATGTACAGTCACTGATTCATAGCGGTTTCTGAACTGGGTTTAGGAACAGAAGTGTCACAGAAGTGGTGGGGGAGGACCCAGAATGCAGGAGACCAGGCTTGGTAGCGGAGACTTAAACATGACAAAAACCCATGGGGGAAACAATAAGGTGGCAGAGTATAACAAAACAGATGACCTGACAACGATTAACTGAAAACCAGACACTAAAATAGGCTGAGGGTAATTAACAAAAATGAAAAAACAGCTGTTGATCATTAACCTGAAACTGGTGACTGAGGGACAATTCAAAAACCTGACAGTACCCCTCCCCAAAAGGGCAGATCCCAGATGCCCAAAAAACAGGGGAAAAAAACTGAAAGAGGAAGCTTGAAGGATGGCCCCAGCAATCCCCCTCAGTCCCCCTCAGAAACGGATTGGGTGGAGATGGCTTGGCATGAATATGGCTGCAGGAAAACCCTTCTGATGTTGCATGGCACGGACTGCAGTGACAGAAGACCCTGCCACTGCAGCAAAAGGTCTCCTGCTGGGTCCAAGGTGGTCAGATCATTCTGTCACAGAAGTGGTGCTGGAGGACCCAAAATGCAGGAGACCAGTATTGGTGGTGGAAACTTAAAAACTTAAACATGACAAAAACCCATGAGGGGACCCAATAAGGTGGGAGAACATAACAAAAAAAATGACCTGACAAGGATAAAAACCAGACCCTTAAATAGGCTGAGGATAATTAACAGAAATGAAAACAGCTGTTGATCATGAACCTGAAACTGGTGACTGAGGGACAATTCAAAAACCTGACAAGAAGAAACCATGATCTGACCGAAATCTTTGCAACTATACCTATTTTGTTTCAGTTCGGTTAAACCATTGGTCCCTTGATGCCTATATTTATTTTTCCAGCTATAAAAAAATAAGAAAAATTCACTTCTGTTTTTTGCTTTCAAGTAGATGCTAAGTTAAGGTAATTTCAAGCATGAGTGGCTTGATACATATTTGGATCAGTAGGCATCAATGGGTTAAAAACCACATCACCAGGGTCCAACTTCCAATTGTTTTAAATATTTCTTTGTTTATTTTGTGATTAGGGATTTTTAGCTTTTGTTAATAGTTCTGATGTTAAAAGACTATGCAGTTTTGAGTACACTTTCAACAACCTTTTAGTTTCATTATGACCTGAGCAAAGTCTTTGTATCCATCTATTGGTCATAAATAGACAGTAAAATAACAAATAAAAAAATATAATCAAAGTCCAAAATTCATAGTAATTCAAAATACAGGAACCAGTTCTTCTATGAGTCATTTTGCTGATCACCGGTAATCTTAATATATTAAAATATATCCAGTTTACTCTGAAGGCCTTAGCAATAGCATGATATAGGCCCTTTAACACCCACCGAAATCTGTGGTTCTTATTCTACTTCTCACGCGTCACTTTATGCCTGGCTTATACTTCACAGCAATTTGTAACCATTTGAGTCACATTGATCACAAGGTTGTTGGAAGGAAAACGCTCCGATAGCTGCAACATGTGACACAATCTGATGACATCATCAGCGGATGATTTTACTCCCATTGTGTGCATATATCCCGCCCCTTAACCTATACTTATGTTGAATGATTAGAAGATGGTGGAGCAAACTCGATCCAGAAAATTATCGTTTTCACATCCCAGGATTCTGGAGACAAGGCCGCTATCACTGCACTCTACATACAAAAGGGGTTAATCAAACGTCGTTGGGACTCAGTCCTAAAAAATACTTTAAAAAAATTTTTTTTCACTACCTATTTACTTTTTAATGCTACTATAAGTTCAGCTATATTCATTTAAGATACGGAGCAGGTGGCAAATAATTTCAAGTTCATTTTTTTGTTTTTAACAGCACATGTTTTTGGTATATTGAAGCTTTTAAAATAAAAAAAAACGATAAAACACTTACTTTGTCATGTCCGGACCAATATTTAACCACAAATGTGTGTATATATCATATGTTGTTTAAATGTATTTATATCATATCTAAAAAACAGTATTCCTTCAAATCCATATATATTGCTATAGTTGAAATTTCGAACCACTTAAACATTGGATACAATCGCATCATCAGGCTTGAAATGTTTAAACACCATTCAGAAGATCATTGCAGTTATCGTCGTAAACTGGCTAACCTTAGGATGAACTATACCAGACGATTGCGGTACGGACATAATGCTATTGATGTGACAGTCCCCCTTGAAGATGTATAAACCAGTCTGTATACATTTTCTATACATGTCCTGCACAAAGAAAGACAAAGAAACACTTGATGTAACTGACTTGTATTGCTTTAATGTTTTTTTTTCTCCTCAGGAACAGGTAAGCCATGACAATATAACATAAAATGACAAGCGCAAACAAAATCTGAGACCCTTTTGTACATCCCTAGTAGCGCATTCACACATTTGACTCCCATCTGTACAAGAGGTCACAGGTTTGTTTTTCTTCAATCACACGGTAACTCTTGACTCAAAGCAAACAGGTACAATGGAGTTTCAGAGTTTGTCACATTTAGGCAACGTATAAGGATATGATTGTGTAGGTTTTTTTCTTTTTTTGCCCTCATCAGTTTAAGTGCTCCTTACCTCTTTGCTTTAAATGAAGCACCACCGAACATCCTAAACTCGTTAACACTGACTGATACAACTGCAAAGAAACATATAAATAACAATAAATACCTTTTTTTTTTTTTTTATCTGGGGAGCTGACAAAACTGCAGCTGCTATAAAGTGAAACGGGGTGGGACCCTATTTACCTCCAACTGTGACACCTACCTCAAAGTGATGTTACTTCTCTTATGGCATAGTGGAGAAAAGTGCTTTTTAACAAATACATTTCTATGTGTGTTTGCTCTGACAGAACAAATGAAAACCAAGAGGCTGTCGAGTATATACTAAACCGAAATTAAACTAAAAAAAGGAAGTAAAAATCATGCAGTCTGTGTGTCTATGTGTGTAAAATCTTTGGCAAATAAAATCATAACTGTCGTGGGTGCACACAAATGGGTTGTACATATTGCATTTGGCTTCTGGACTCCACTTTATTTTTTTACCGAACTTTCCTCTGCTTCTGTCCATGCAGTCGAGCCTCCCGGCCTCGGTCTCATTCATGCCCCGCCTCTTTCTGAGGAAACGCAAAAAAAAATAAAATAAAATAACATTTAAAAAAAAAGCGGAAAAAACAAAAAATAGACAATGTACAAAGTAATGTACACCATATATTCGAACACATTTCAAAGTTCTCGCACTTTGAAATCATTAGCCAAAATAAGTAGATTTTTTTTTCGTTTGTTTTTAAATCTCAACCCATATTCTTTATCTAGACTGTACAATATATGTATATATGAGTAATTATGAGGGACCAAAGCAACAAAAATAAATACTTTTTCGCTAAGTCACCTTTCAAAGAATCTATTTACATTTATATCAATTTTTCCTTAGCTTATTGTGAACATGTGATCAACAAGCAGGCATTGCGCACAGTGATTTTTTTTTTCTTAAATGTTCCTCTTTGTCCTAAATGCTGACGACACGAAAAGAAAAAAAAAATTCGGTTTAATCCGAAAAGAGTTAGGATGTATCACCATTATGGCTACAATGGTTTGTCGAGTTTTTTTTAGGACTCTGAAGGAGTATAAAAACATGTTGTCTACTTCATGCAGCCTTTGACAAGTCATCAAACCTCGTGTGTCTAAAGATCTTTTTTTTTTTCAAGCACATGAATGTTTTCTGTGATTTTTTTTTCTTTTGAGGGACAACGACATGCATAAAGAACAGTGCATAGGTCCAGGTCATCGGGCCAGTCCCTGGTGGTTTTCCAGTGTGTGTCTATCAAGAAATCCACTACTGCAAGCAGGTGCTGATGGGGGAGGGGAAAGTGCAAGCCTGAATTTGTGGCGCCATCTTGTGGGCAAACAGTCTTCCTCCCTCCGTGTTGGGTTGTAGGGAGTTCACGAGGAGTCCAAGAGTGGCTGTAGCAAAGTCAAATGTCACTGCCTCAAAGCGAGGACTTTTGCTTTTTTTTTTTTTGTTAATCCTACGTTTTTGAGTCCGGTCTGCTATGCACAGTTTAAATCAGTTTTTTTTTTTTTTTTTCAAATCGCAGAGCCCTTTCCAACACACAGCAGACCAGTTCATGACCTTTCAAAGGATGACTTTTAGTGGAAATTAGAAGAACCAAGCTTAAAGATCAAGCTAACATGCATAATGTCTCCAGACATTGTTTTGCAAAAGCCATCAAGGCTGTTTTTTTTTTTCCAAGTTCAAGAACAAAGCAGGTTTTTTTTTTCTTGTTTGTTTTGTCCAACGATTCTTCTTTTAAAAAGAGGAAATAATAAATGGCTTAAAAGCTACATCATTCTTGCACTTGTATTGCAGCAACCTTTGGTAAATTAATCAGAAACAAAGAAAAAAAAAAGCATCAAAACACGTGGGTCCGAACGTGTTCCCCAAATGAACTTAGCCTTGCTCCTTGTGTCACTAAATCAACTCCCTGCAAGCGCCTCCATGTTTGTCATGGCTCCACTTCACACATCCTCTAGCTCCAGTCTGGATCCATACCGAAGCCTTCAAATTCCGAAAAAGACAAACCAGGCAAGGCAGAGAGGAAAAACAGAAGGAGAAACCAACTGGGAGGAAGAAAAAAAAATACAACCAAAAACCAGGACGTGATCAAGTCCCAAAGAAAAGAAACTGACACAGCAGTCAACGAGGATTGCCAAACCGCCACCTCTGCAGACTTTTTCACCGATTCATAGTCTTGGAGACAAAGCTGACAATGGCTGAGGCGGGCTGATCTGAGTCCAGCTCCGCGAACAGGTGGCTAGCATTGTCTGTTGTGCTTCCTTGTTTTCTTGCAACAAATCCAAACAGCCTGGAAATCAAAGAAAAACAAATTGCATAGTTAGCATCTGCTAAAAGGCAGCGAGATTTTTTTATCAGAAACAAGCTGCGTTCACAGCAAATGCAACTCATGCTGCAAATTTGCACCTTCTGTTGAGACGCATGGCGATTTCGCTGCTGGACACTTGTCCAAAAATGTGTTCATAAACTAGGCACTCCCACCATGTGTGGGAGGAGTTATTGTCCAGGTTTCAATCTCATTGTACGTGGAAGCATCGACTGTATATCTATATATCTTATTCAAACACTGCATGAAAGGCACGGACGATGTTGAGAGATCAGCTTTATTTATTTTTTTAAAATCTGTATCGGAAATCGCGTCGCCATGTCTGGGTTCATGAGGTCATTCAGAAACTCCTCCAGTACGGTGATGTTCACCATTTACTTCAGGAGCTGCCTCTAATTGAGGGACGGAGCCTTTCTCTGACCCAGTTTGAAGACTTGCTGTCGTGCATTAGTCAGAGGACAAAAAAATAACCTTATGTGTCCTTTTTATTATTGTCTTGATACAAATCAGAAAAAGATTCCCTTCATTTTGTTTTTGGACTTACTGATTGCATAATCAACACATCACGGGCCTAAGCTGGGTTCCTGATTCTTTCTTAAAATGTATATATTTTAAGTTGCGCAGCACACTCAAATATTTGCAGCGCATCAGAATTTTCGCTGAAACACACTGTTGCCCGACACTCAAATCGCACCACAGGACCTCTGATTGCGTCTGTACATTGATTTGACATTGAAACTGATCTCGTGAATCGCGTTCAATGTGTACGCAGCTTTCCAGTTTCTATTTAACTTACTTCACTGAACCGCCTCCTTCTTTGCCCCATCTGGAGTTACAACAAGGAAAGAATTAGCTTGCTTTGAAGGGAAAATGGATCATGTGATAGAATTTGGGTTCTTACTTTCTATTCTGGGGATCCATGTCACAGTAAGTTATTGTACTGATAGGATAATGTCGCCTAAAGAAAATCCTGACCAAAAAAGAGACAGCAATGAATTTGTATACGTTTTTTTTAAACCCAACAATTAATAATAACAACTATTAGAAAATCAGAAACTTCTGATTCCAAGTAAAATACAATAAAATGACACAGATTATTTAACTTTTCTATAGTTCAAACCACTTTTGTCAGTTTGAGCTGAGGTCAGAAGCACGGAGAATACAAAGATTCTTTCAGGAAAAACAAGCTGCTTTCAAGCTAGTAGTCACGTTTGCAAACTCACTTCCTCTGACTGTCGGTAAGCGTAATGCCTTGCGTAGTCACTTTAAAGTGGACAGTCGTGGCAGCAGGGAGGGGGTTGGTTGCCAACGTCTGACTGATGGCCTTGTCGATGGCCTGGGGCCCCGTGAGCGATTCCATGTCCACAGAGTTGATGTAGAGAACGTTGCACGCTGGAAACAGACAATGCAGATTTTAAATGAGAAGAAACTTGTGCAGGCGAGACAGGTAACGTGCTTAAAGCTACACAAAGCCTCACATTTAGGGACGCTTTTACTGGATTTTATACCATGGTCTGGATGAATACCCAATTCTGATTGGCTGCAGGGTGTCCATTAAGAAGTGATAATGGACACCTGAAAAAGAAATTCTGGTCAAATTGCCTGAATGTTCGATATAGTATTGCGCTGTAGATAACTGGAACAACAGTAACTTGGATCATTGGTTAATAAATCCTTTAATCAGGAAACTTCTTGTGGATTTCGTCTCATTGGCATAATTTTTTGCTTCCCTGTTTAGACAAGAACAAGCAGTGAGAGGTGTGCTTTCCTTCTGAAATAATGCTTTGGATCACTTTACGAGACTTTTAGCTTATTTACCACTTTCCTCTGCTGGCTAGCTCTAATTCACCAGCTGCGGCATAGCAAAGGGCAGGTTATGTAGCCGTTACCATGACAACATATCACACTGTGTATCAAATAGTCTGATTGAAAACAGTACTAATAATTGACCTAATATTTATTTCTTTTGTAAATGACCATGGTATAAGCAGGATAATGCCCATTGAAGTGTCAATTATCCGAAATGAATGGACTTAGCAGAAGCAACATCCCCCACCTCCGCGTCTGCTAATAGACGCCTGAAAGGGCATTATCTCTTATATAATTTACATGCATTTTTATATTTTTGCTATGTCATACAATGTTATGAAGACATCAGTGACTTAAAGTAAGAACAGCGAGGGCGTGACCAAGTACTTACCATGGGTTTCCTCAGAAGCCTTTTGAACTGTAAGATAAGGGCAAGAAAGTATAAGAACAATGAAAAACAGAGTAACAAAAGAACATTGTTGTCATTTGCAGGTTTAGCATTCCCCCTTTACTTGTTTAAATTGTCTAAAATGCTTTTTTTGTGTGTCTTTTGAAATAGAAATTATAGCAGTTCGGGAAACTTACAGTGTCAGAATCTTCAACAGCATGGTAATCAAACAATCTTGTGTTTTGCAAGCTGTTACAAATCAGTTGTACTATCAGAAATTCATTTACAAAATGTAACTTGTAGTAAACCTTACCTGCTCCTTGTTTGAGAAGTTCAACAACTGGATCGGTGGGTGTGGCAAGTTCCAGCGCTTCTTCGTTGGGGTCTTTGGTGGGGATCATGAGCTTACAGGGCAGAGCCAGTGGGGTCATCGAGTGTTGGTACACAAGAGCAGAAAGACATCCTACACCAAAAAATGCATTTTATAAAAAGTGACCAAACTACAGTCTACAGAAACAAGAGGCCCATCTGAACTCACCAAAATACGGCTCGTTGGGACAACCCTTTAGGCGGACACCTTTGGGACTCGTCTCAATCAGGAAATGCCTCACCAGTTCGTTGGTCAAGTCCCCAACTGAAGTAAAAATGCAAACAAATTCAAGCTTTATGTAAAAGATATGAGTGGAACACAAGGAAGCTGGAGTGGACAGAAGTTTTTACCCTTCTTGTTCTGCTGGATTGTCGGTGGGGGGCAGGCCACCTTCATTGCCAGACCGTAGGCTCCACGGAAAGAATGGCTGTCTCTAATGATAAATGCCCCGGGTTCCCTGTCCTTTAGCAGATTGATGGCTGAGGGGAATGTAGAAATGCAAAAAACATGAGCAAGAAAAGATATGGATGGAAAAATTCTGACAGAAGAAAAGGGAAAAAGATCACCAAGTACCTTGGTCTCTTGAGATGTCTGGCTTGTACCAGAACTTAGAAGTATCCTGCACAAATTTTACATTCATCTTGATGTCAGGATACACATCTGTTTGGATGAAACGAGATAAAATATTAGTTTTGAGTCTTTTCTGGAGTTCTAGCAGGACAAATCTATTGCATCTCACCATAGATAGACTTGGAGACATCTGGGAGTGTGCTGGTCAGGTTGGGTGTGCTGCCCCCGCTGACAGGGGTTAGATTCTTGTTGTCCGTCCTCTCCGCGTCTCCGCTGGACATGTGCCTCTTTTCCGGGAGCTGGGGTGAGACGGGGAAGGTGGGTGTGGGAGGTAGTTGGGTGCTTCCCTGACGGGAGGCGGCGCCCATCTCATCTGGTGTGCAGTGGCCGCTCCCCATTGTACGGCGTCCCATCATTGGGCTTTGAGGGATGCCACCTGCTGCTGTTTTGAGGTTTCGGCAAGACAGAGGGCTGGAGGGTTTACCAGCTGGGGATGGATGTCTGGCTAACGAAGGGCTTGCTTGACCTAGACGTCTCTGCAGGGCGGGGCTTGGTGGGGTATTGGTAGCCACGGTGCGATGGAGAGTGTTGGGACTGCCGGGGACAGTGTGGACACCCATGATGTTGACCTGGGAGCCCTCGGGGGAGGCTGGTCTGTTGGTGTACATGGCGGAGGGGCTGTTTGGAACCTCATCTGAAGAATCAGTCCACCTGCTAAAAACATGACAAGACACATTAATTCCCTCCTAATCTTTATATTGTGTTTGGGTCAAAATTTACCCATTTTCACTTGAAAACGGGTAAATTTGGACCCGGACACAACATTAAGGTATAATTTTTTGGCTTTTTGGGTAAAACTTTGGCTTTTCATTTCAAAAACAAAAGTCCTTTATTTTTACTTGTTATCCCTTGTCAACATAAAATAATTTTGGGAATTTGGACAACTCACCCATCTGTGATGTGAACAGGACTGCTGGAGGAGAGGGGAGCAATGAACTGCTGTTGCCTCATGTCCACAAAACCACGATTATCTGAGAAACACAAGATCCAGACCAAACACAAACTCACTTCTTTAAACAAAAAAAGGTCATTGAAAAATCTAACACTCAGTGGATACAAGGCTGACATATTCGGTCACAAGACTCCTACCTTGGTGTCCTTCATTAGAATCAGAATCTGACAGCACAAAATAGGAAGCAGAAGAAGAAAAAAAATAACAGTGTTGGGAGATAGGGGGCAGCAGAGGACAAAAAAAGAGACCTCCATTCTGCAGTCAGCTGCAGAGCTGGCATAATGCAGTGACATTAGGGGATCTGATTAGAGGGGAGCCTCCGTTTATGAACTCCTGCAATGCTTTTAGAAGCTCTTTTTTCTGTCTTAGCATTACGGAAATATTGTCAAATGTAAATGTGTTAAACATCTATTTTTCCTGCTTTGTCCATATATTTATTAAGTGCATGTACATTAACAAGGTTACCCAAACCTTATGTATGCAAGAATAAAGTAATGCAATTTAGAGGTTAAATTGTAAGGATGATAAAACAACCACAGGTTTTCATTGGGCAGAACGTTTGATCAGAAATCAAAGAGATATAAGTGAGATTTTATCCAAATTTTGACATTCCTTTGTACATTTTTTTCCAATTACTGGTCAGTGGACCCATTTGATTTCTATGACATCCTGAGATCAGCAATATAAGATGCTGGTCTGATAATGTCAAATCTCTTGTTCATGATCCTCCCAGCAATACAGAAATACAACGGATTCTGACCTGATCCACCTTGTTGATGAGGCTTCAGTCCCAACACAGACAGAGGAGTCTTAGTCAGACCTGGAGTAGAGCGAGCTAAGAATAAAAGGAATAATTAATGGGGAGAAAAATTATTTCGAATTGGGATATGGGTGTAGGGAAAAGAACAATCTTTAAATCAGGGAGCCGAGCACAAACAATCAAATGGATGAATGAAAAAAGTCCTTAACCCCAAATTAGTTTGACTTAAAACTATGAAATGGCTTTGTTATTAAAATGGTATTTGTGAGGCACATGCTGATCATGCAGATGTATGAAAGTTGACCAAAAACAAAGTTAATCCCAAAATTGTTTTACACCATGCTACATTCCTCTTTCTGAAATGTTTCGCTTGAACAGTAATTCATCGTGAACTCACAGGCAGATTGTTGATGTATATTATTATATATATTTTAAAGCCTTAGTCACAACTGGCCTTACGGGTGGATAAGGGTACCCCGGCACAGGAAAACCTGTCCTGGGGCACAGACAGGTGGCCCTCACAAAAACACATGGTCGTAGACTCCATGGTGATCCGGTGGAGCTTGAATGTTCATGTAAATTTTGTTTAGCGCGCAAGCTTTGAGCAATTGTTCATAGCAAACACTTCCACAACACGCAAGGAGAAGTAAGGGTAAAGTAGGTGATACGTAGGTGTGTCATACAATACTTCGCACGATTGTAAATTAGACAATCAGAGGGAAGGGAAGCAAGGAAACTGCAAGACACACCTCCCCTTAATCTGTGGCCCTCCATTGTCCCACATAACCCCAAAACCAGCAGCACCTGTATGGTAAACGTCCGTACAGGTACGTGTGACTAAAGGCTTCCCAAAAACATCTGAACTTTGGAAATAAACTGAATGAACTCTGATCAAAAGTCAAGCAAGGATGCAATGTAGAGATTCAGGACTGACTGCAGCAAGAGGGGTAAACACTGTCTACAAAAGCTGATATCCTGCTAAATTCTGGTTAGTCTTCTATTCAAGATCTACTTCATACTTCTGTTTTAACCTAGATAAAAAAACCAAATTTAATGAAAAGCTTTAAAACACAATTTGAAAAATATGTTAACCCTATATAACCATTCTTATCAAGTTTCATACACACATTTCCGAAACCTGATCCAAATTTTCTTTGATAGCCTTTGTATATAACTCGTTTTCTGCCCTGTAGTGAATTATCATTCCACTAGGGGCAGTAAAGGGGCTTTTCCTGCTCATTTCAAAATGGTTGCTCCCATGACCTCTCAAAAACAATTTTGGTGGGAAAAAGCTTTGCTAATTTTATGATAAGAATAATTCATCTGTGGTTATTCTTTTTTTTTAAATTACTATCTGTTGTATTTAAAATATGCAAAATGTATTGATAATGAATCATTTGTAATGCAGTTACATCATGTTAAAAATGTGTGGATCAACTTTGAAACAGTGGGGTGCTTTTTTTCCTAAAAAAATGTGTCACTATTTTTACATAATAAACTAACGTAGTGACCAAACACGCACTAAATCAACGTTTTACAAAAGACACCGTCTATATCTCATTAAAAAATGATACTTTTGATCATTTCTTTTTGTGGATTTCATCTACATCCTAATTCCAGAAAATTTGAATTTTCTGTTCTTTATTTGATATAGTGGGCTTTACAGGGTTAATTGAATCTAAATATAACAAACATTGCTGATAGTTTTAAAGGCAGTTTTGACAAATGCATTTCAATGTATTATTTTTAGTAATAATTTCATTTGAGTGTTGTTAGTTACAGTTGAAATATTTTATTAAAATTATAATAGAAAACTAAGTTCATATTATTTTAGTAGCACCCCATGTCTGCAGTGAGTGTGAACCTACACACGTTGAAGTAAGGGCTCTGTGGCGACACGGGAAACATCTCACCACCGCCCCCAAAAGTAGGGCTGTTGGAGAATCGTCCCGCTTTATCGTCATCAAACGCCTCACGGTGGCTGTGCATGGGACCCTGCAGAAAAAAAAGGGAAAATACATTACCTTCCAACATTAGTGATAGTTTTTTTTCTCAACAAACTTTAAGTTTTTCATATAAAAAAGGAATTTGTTAGATATATTACAATTTGTGAAGTTCATAATTTTTAGCTTTCATTCATTTGCTTTCTCAGTTTCAAAAGCAGTTAATATGGATAGAACTTCATTTATTTTGGGAGATGAGACAGTAATAAACTCTGTTACCATATATATATTTTTTTATTTTATGAAAAAAAAATCCATTGGATAATTTTGCAACACATTACAAACATTGACAAGAAAAAGTGTAGGAAATTTAGATTGACCTTATTGTCGTAATCATCTAGTATGCATGGAAGATCAAAGGCCTAAACTGCTTAAAATCTTTTCACCTCTTTTGGTCTTCCTCCAGGATTAAGAGCCAGATTGTTGGCAAAGTTTGGTGAATGCGCTGCTGACATATTGTCATGGCTGCTCTGGTACTGGCCCTCACTGGTGGTCCGGCGTCTACCGGTCTCCTGCGTCGCCTCTGGGGTCATTCCTCTAGAGCCTAAATGTGTCCAAAGTATTCACAGTGGAGAACTGTATTTTCCAGGGTTTTGATTGCTCTCTAAAAACAGATGTATAAAACCACAATCCTAATAATCATGATGGGATAGTAAGTGAGGTTGGAAGAGAAGGAGGGGGTTTAACAAATGAAAAATGAAGAAAAGTAAAAGAAAAAAAAGACTTAAAGAATGCAGAAAAAAATAAACTAAAAAGTGAACAAACCAGAGAAGGAATAGGAGCGATGACGATCACATTGTTGAGGTGTCATGCTTTCGCTGATGCCTCGAATGCGAGCATTGTACTCTTTTTTTCCAGGGAGGGTAGATCAGGTGGTGAAAGGAAGGCGGCAGGTGGAGGAGAGGGGTAAAAGAGGTGCAGAGTGGGGAGAAATGGCAGAAAGTGATTGCCATAGACACACTTATTTATTTATTTTTTTAACCAAAAAGGACAGGAAATCAGAGAACACAAATGAATTGAATGGAAGGGTCTTGTTGATGAATGATATAAATGATTCCGAAACCCAGACAGAACATGGAGGCTGAAGCCTCTGAATGTTTGGTTGTCCTTACACTCATTTCCACCCATTAGCTCTGCCCTACTTTATTAATAGAGTTAGTTTTACTTTAAAACATAACGTAAAGCAATTTGTCAAAGCCTTACCAGCTATGCGGTGAGCTACAAGGCCTTCCAAGTTCAGCGTTTCCTCTTCTGTATCTTGTTCTTTGGGTAAGGGTGTAGAAGAAGAGTCCTTAGGCTGAGGGGTAAGTGCAGGTAGCGGGGAAGAAGATGTGCTGTACCCTGGGTATGGGGATGACCCTTTCAGATCAGGGGAGTGTGAAACAATGCTGCCTGGGTATGAATTGCTTGGTGTATGCTGGTGGACGTTAGATGACAAAACATTGGGGTGGCTGTGAGGGGATTGGTGTGTCTGGAGGTAGGGCTCGGGAGTGTGTGTTGGAGGGGTTGTTTGCTGTTGGTAGCCAGCGTTTGACCTCTGCGGAGGTGAGTGCACCAATGAGTCTGTAACTGCACTCTGGTTTGATACTCTTCCATTGGTTCGTAGCGGTTGGTGATAGGCGTTGTTGACTGATCCAGCGTTCTTGTAGCCATGAATGGCCGATTCTGCTTGGTAAGAGGGTCTGGCTAACGTTTGAGAAAAAGGAACTTGGGAGGAATTGATGATGTTCTCCCCAGTCGGTGCACTGTGAGACTTGGACAGATGGGAGTTGATCGGGTCCAGGTCGAGCATCAGCATGTTTAGCGCCTCAATGGACTGCTCGATGTCACGCTGAGAAGCGGAAGTTGGAAAATGGGGCAAGCTGTGGGTGGACTGAAGAGGAGGACCAAATGGATCATCTGGAAGACTATGTTGGTGCCAAGCACTGAGACCCCGTTGAACAGCTTCCCGGCTGCTGGTGCTCCTCTCAGGAGCCCTAGGCATCAGTTTAGGGTTGGTCTCAGGACTACCAGCAGCTGGATTTCCAAATGACTGTGAACGGTACATCCCAACTCCATTTTGGTAGTTGTATTCTCCTTGTGGGGATGATGAGTCCTGTGACCTTTCTTGCATGGTCGTAGGGGTTCGTACTCCGTGCACAGGCATCTCTTTCAGTTTATCCCCAGTAATGTTTCTCTCAAGATATGGACCGTCGTTCTGTCCACTGACAAGAGTCTGGGATTGGTAGTCGAGATCACCTGGATTTACTTGTCCTTCTAGGGATGATAGCGTACCCAAGCTATCCACACTGTTACCTTCCTGACTATTAGGCAGTTCGTCATCAAGGATATCTGTCTCTCGTTCCTCTGTTGAAGCTGCACCAACTAACCTGTTGTGGCCCCCGTTGACGTGCACCTGAGCAGGAACAAGGTGCCTGACTCCCCCACCTGGACTAGTGGAAGTAGACAGGTACGCTTGCCTCTGAGTAGGCACCTCAAGGCCGCTTAGAAGCTGATCGAGCTCTCGTTTTTCCTGTGGGCTCAGTGTTTGGTGGGTGGTCGTCGGGTTGTTGTGGCTCACGGCACTCTGCAGCGAATGGTTGTGCTCATCTGTTCGATCGGTCTTGATAGACGCGGTGGAGTTGCCTGAATCGCTGCTTACAGAAAGGGTGTGGTCAACAGCAGGAAGAGACGTGTGTCCCGTCACAGGAAGCGTACGCTCCGTTGCTTGCAGGGGATGGTTGGTCTGTGGCAAGGAGTTCTCTGCATTTGTCAAGGGGTTTTCACAGACTGGGAGCCCATTGATGGTAACAACTCCCTCCAGGGAGTCTTTTTTGCGAACCCTGGCATATAAACTTCCATCAAGTGGACCCTGGGTATGAGCAACATCTGGAATTCACAGATATGATGAAAAGGATTAAAGTCTTTCTTATTTGCTTGTTTAAAATGGCAAAGTTTTGTTTAAACTTAAATTAAATTGACTCTTGCAAACCTGATGTCCCAACTTCTGTTTTGGGGCTAGAGCCCAACTACCAACTCTATAAATAGTCAATTTGCAAGTCACGTTTCACCAGAGGCTTCTGCATCAGATGGCCAACCCTAAACAACCATATGGAAATCTTAACTGGATGAACAGCAAATGCAATTCCACTCTTTCTGTAGTAGCACAACAATAAAAAAGTGTCACACCATTGTTGTTTTTTCTTATGCAAGACGCTTTTGCAAGATGATACAGACATATACTCGTCCGTGGCTGGCTCTCGTGTGTGTGGGATGTTCCAAATTGAGCGACCCTCTGGGACAGATGGTGAATCACTCGGACCGCAGCTATTTAAAAACCCATGTCAACAACAACTCCCAGGCACACAAGCAACAAGAATGAAAGGGGACGGCGAGGAAGGAGCTGTAAACACAGCTTGTTCCTGTGGTCGTTCTAAACGTTGACACATTATGAGAGTACAACTTTGGGTTTAGAGTTTCACAGTCTCGAGTGACTAAATGCTGCAGTTTAAGCAGAAATGGCCTGTTTTAAGGGTGACAGGTCAGGTTAAACTAAAAGCTTGGTAGCAAACATGGCTTACTGATGGCAATCAGGAACAAAACAAAGACAAGTAGATGTTTTTATCTAAAAAGGTTTAAATAAAACAGCTTAAATGCCAACATCAATTTATCAAACGCTATGGAAACTCGTTTCTTACCTGTTTTTTTAAGTTGATCAGAATTTTTACATCAATCCTAAAAAAAAATGTGCTCTTCTGAAGCGCAGTGGGGCTACACCAACCAGAACTCTTGGAGGGACTCCCCTACCTCTTCCTTCACCCAGCTTGCCTGGGCAGTGGTGTTATTTTAGATATACAACGACTCAAACTTTTATTTTGAAACCTCTTTAAGGTCATTAGGGACCTCCTTTAATGCCTCATCTTCCTCTAACACCCTTTGGATCTAAAATGTGTTCTTTTTTATACCTATAGGCGTTTTATTTTAATCAATACACAGTATTACTTTTGTTGGGCTTAATTTACACCAACCACTGTGGGCTTTGAACTTAAAAATCCACAGTTTTGCACATAAAAGCTGTTTATTTTAAAGTGATTAATGGCAAAAGCCTACCTTCTTTGCTGAGAGTACTGGTTATTATTTTCGAGGGCAAAGAGGACAAAATTACAGAATGAGTGTTTTCTAATGGCTAAAATAAACAATTAATTCGTTTTGTATGTTTATTTTGTGTGTGAATGTTTTTGTCAATAAATTCCCATTTTTGTATGAAAACTAGCTGTCAAAATTTACAAAAGTCGTATTTTCCTTAACTGAATTCTTCTAATGCTGTTTTTTTTATGAACCCATAAGTTGGTTTGAGAATTTCTAGATTCTTTGACTTTTTTTTTTTTTTTTTTTTGATTTGATTGTTCAGCTTTTTTTCCAGTTTGTTTGGACTGTTCAGCTTTTTTGTTTAAAATGTATATATTTTTCTTTTTTTTTTGGGTTTAATTGGTTTTCTGTCGGTGTATTTAGCGTTTACTTCTAGGTAATTGTTCATACCTGGTTTCAGCTAATTATTTCAACGTCTGGCTATGGTCTCCCGCCCCAAAACTTTGCTCAAATTCCCGCTAATTATTTATTGATCTGCACATTTTTGGAGCAGTTTGTTCAAACTGTTGTTTAAAATAAATTGCTTTTCCCTTTTTTGAAAGATTTTGTTTCCCTTTTGTCCACTAACATTTTTTTTTAGGGAGTAAAATCCATGTCAACACGAGGGGGGACACAAGCTGTGCGGCAGTCTCATGCACCCATTCAGGGGAACGGTGGGCTTTTGGGTTGTCCAGGCCCGTGGAAGGTAGTGGTCAAGACATCAGAGATTTTGCCTAATAACACGTGCTCTTTGGCTGACTGTAGCTTTTTGAGGCTTAACATGAATCAGCAGATTATGATGCGGAGAAAAGTGCCTTTTCGTATTGCCTTTGCATCGATATGCAACACATTAAAATATTAAGTAAAGTGTTGCATTAGGGCGCAAAGCTGCTTTCCTCTGCTGCACAGAGGGGATTCCTCTTTTTCTTCTGCTATTTTGTTAACTCATGTCAGTCATCTCCAGTTGGAAGAAACTTGGTGTAAAATGTCGAAGCAGGGCAAATCTCATGAATCTTGCTCCAGGCTTTTTCTTTCACAGCTATATTTCGAAATGGCTGACTTGGCGTTAAATAATTCCGTCCGGGCACAAACCACAATTATTACTTTCTCCTTCATGATCAATTTTCAAACAATTGGTACTTAGGTGAGTTAAAGGGGACGGCATTCAATTTTCACTATCAAATCAGACTCTCTGATTGGTCAAAGTTTAACACTCAATGCGCATTTAATAACCACCTGTTTTGTATGTAGAGCCCGAAAACGGTCTTAGAAACTCGCATAGCTAAGCATTAACGTAAGAGGTTTAAATGTGGAGGTCCGAAATGCACTTTTGGGTGCATCTACCTCAACTTTTCATTGAAAGTGGTCACTTATGAGTGGAACATTTGCATTCCATATAAACTTGGGTAGATACACATGACCGAAACAGCTTTGAACGCGGAGGCCCGAAACCACGGGTATGCGTAGACTTTTCATTTAAAGTTGTGGCTTGAGCGCCTGTTGCCGAGGGCGGTGTGAACATAGCTTTAGGCTAATGTAAGTTGCTCGCACTTATGACGTACGAGTGCTGCTGTGGTACGCTGTACTTACCCCACACTCTTGTAGTATATAAGGTGCGCGTACTTGCCCCTTACCAACTGGACCCAAATGCCGCAAGCACGGGGAGTGCAGGTGATAACTAAGTGCCCGTAGGATGCGCACAGAAAATACGCTCTAATTTCCTACATTCTAATGTCCATATAAAAAGAGTGCACAAACGTTTTCATTCTACGAGCTCACTGAGCGGTCTATGATCTTGATATTTTGTGCGCTAGCAGACAGCCTATATACACCCGTAAGGGCAGTAGTGACTAAGGCTCAAATTAGCATTAAAATCTGCAATGCTGCAGCCTGCTATTACAGTTAATGACTCAGATTATGAGTGACATAAACAAGCAGGCCTCCATCTGAATAGAGTGAATAACTATGCTGTGTAGTCACCAAATAGCTGCAGCAGATTTAGACCTGTTGGCTCACAGAACGCACATCGCCAATATGGTTTCTGAGGATTCATTCTCTACTTTACTTAATGAAATCTTTAGTGGCCGCATAGACAAAAATGCAGCACCTGCCTCTGAGCTGCTCTCTCTCAAGTGTTCCACTCGAGTGTCTCGTTGCCGCATCGCAGATCTGAAGGCAATTAAAAAGCCATTAAAAGACCTGCGGCCAGTGGTTTATTATAAATAGACAAGGTGTTATGAACGCCGTTATTGCTGTATCAAATGGACAGACTGGGATGCGGATTAAAAGCATAGTTAGTACACTGGAGATGAAGAAGCAGGGTGATTGATGCCGCCTATTTGTCAGCATACGCACATAGGAATGCGAACGTATATCGTTAGGATAACTTTGGATACAGGTATAGCGTACGTCATTGTCTGAAAGTTTTGTTTATTTTATGTGGAGTATATTCTTGTTTTATTCAAAAATTTAACATGCTAAAGCCAGTTACAAATGTTTTAGGTCACTGATGTGAAAATCCTATCAAAATTTGAAACTCCAAGCATATTTTAAAACAATAATAATTACTTTAAATTACGTTACTTTTTTTAAAGACCCACTCCAATAACAATGGTGTTTTAACATGTTCTTGTTGCATTGTTCTCAGGACATTAATAAAGAAAATTAAGATTAACTGCTTTTCTGAGTATTTTTCCTTTTCAAATCGAGGTGAAACAGGAGCAGACAAAAAAAAATGCAGTTGTAGGTAGGAAAATCCTGATCATCATCAACTCATGCTGGTAAAATGGCTTTTGGGTTTCTGCGTGGAGTCAGAATCTCATTTTAAGATTAAGACACAAGAAAAAAACAAACTAGCATGATCAGTGGATCTCAAACCCTTCAAGGATCATGACGTCAAATGGTACATTTGCCGGATTGAGTGTAGGATTTGGTGCGTGCAGTCGTGGTAACAAATTCGTTCACCCACTGATCCAACACAATTTGAGGAAAGAAGGAAGTGTGAGAGAGTGAGCCCAGATGAGCAAAGATACACAATGGTGGCCTTTATGGACGACCAAAGGGTTGGCAAAAGGTGTCGTTAAAATCTACCATCCACAACAAATAAAGTTCTTTCTTCATTCTAGATGCGTCCTTTAGCAAATAAAGTCGTTTCTACTTTCTACATTTGGTGTAAAACATTATTGCTTAAAAAAAGCGTACTTTATGAGGACACAGACGAGACACAAGAAGTTAAACTGATCAATTGAAGTTAAATTGGAGTACAAGGAATAAAATGACTGGATTATCCAGCCAACAAATTCTTCAGAACTTCTCCAAAGACGTGAATTCTGGCAGTGAAAAAGCATCTAGGTTATCAGTGACCGCTTGATGGAAAACTGGCACGGGTTTATATTAGCCTCGTCTGCCTCTCGGTCTGTCTGTCAGCGTCCAGCTGTCACGGTTCGAAGTGACGTGATGGGATTGGAGCAGCGTCCGTCTCCTCAGATTGTTTTCAGGATGATGTCACCCGACCGTTCGTCTGTGGTATTAGCGACCGCAATAAAACAATCTGGCTCGCTTTCAGTTATTTGGCTGTCTAGACACATCCGATTCATGTCAATGTCCTCGTTTTTGCGTGGTGGGCTGGGATCCTGTGGCGGGAGCGGGACAGTTTTGCTGTGCAGGGTTGAAGGTTTGCACATGAACACAGACTAAAAGGAGTCTAAGTGGATCACGTCACGGTGTCTGGCTGACAACGCTGTCTCTGCACGACCCAGCATCTACTGACAGGAGGGATTATTTTCCATCTATCCGCCTGTCCGTCTGTCTTTTACCTACAAGGATCAGTAGCTGTCATAACATTACAACTGCCTGCTGTCTACCTAGATGTCAGTCTGTCATCTGTGGCTCTCTGGGGGCTTCGGCGGTCCATTTTTATCTCAGATAAAGAAACTTAAAGGCCTCTTTCGGGCCAAATCCTCAACACATGTAAAAACCAACCCGCAAAAGTGATTTTGGACACTTTCTGGAACTATATGAGAGTTTTTATTCAAGTTTAATACGATTACTATTAAAGATCTAAGGTTTACTTATTTAGCATTTCTCAGATGCAACGTATCACTTTTCACATTCCAAAAGGTTGGTTTTTTTTGCAACTATTATTGCTAGCTTAATCAAAATGAACAAAATGCGACAAAAATCTTGCAACTTTTTGAGAAATCTGATCAAAAAGTTGCTGTATTGATTAACGAATTTGTTTGATTAACTGGCTATTTGTGTGATTTGATTTGATTGATTGATTTGCATTTTTTTCTGTTGGCTCTTTTTTAAAATATTTTTTCTTAAAAAAATACATTTTGTTACACAATTGTGAAACAGAGTAAAATATTGTTAGGTTGTTTTAACTAGTTGATGATACTATATAGAGATCAGATAATACTCAAGAATTTAAGTAACAACTTCAATTTGAAATCTAAAGTAAACAATATGAAAGAAGCAATATTACACGTTTTTACTGAATTTTTAATGAATGTATAAAATTCAATTTAAAAAATGTTTTAATTAGTTCACGCATCACATGGGAGAACGAGTAAACAGAGAGCTCTCAGCAACATGAGGGTAAGTGGGGCGGGGTTGCTCCATGCCAAACAGTCCCACTCACAACTCACAGGAAAATTTCTAATGAACTACTACCACTCTGCATAAACTATCCTCTAGAAAACGACACAGTTTTTTAAAAAAAATATCCTGAATAAAAATGAAATAATTATCATTAAAAGACAGATGGGAACGCTTTGAAAAAAGATAAAAGATGTAACTGGTTTGGAAACTTAAAAGAAAATGGTTTTGATTAATAAATGAAAAAAAACAGTAAAGTTTTTGAAAAAAATCAAGCCACTAAAGAAATTCCTGTTTTGTTTTTTTTAAAAATATTTTTTAAAGCAGAAGTTTAAAGAACATTATGTACTGCCTTCGGTTTAGTGTTCAGGATCTCACAGTTGTTTTCTTGATCTGAATCTCTTGCTTTGCTTCTATGAATGTACGAAAAGGCAACATATCAAGAAATAAAAAGGAAATATGGGAAACAATTCAATTCTCTTAATAAACAGCAAGTTGTGTGTGTATTGGCAGCAGGTGAAACCATCAATCGCCCTACACCTGTCTGGGGGAAACTATTTCCACTCACAGAAATGCATTCTTGCACGTTTAAGTGTTTTCTTTTCCCTCCTAAAATTGTTCAGCTCATCGCCTCACAGGATTAGACGCTTATACATGTGTGACTGACTCCTGGAAATAAAATAAATAAATAAATATAATAAAAAATTTTTAAATGGTTGAAAAGTGTTTGGACATTGAGAGGAGGGTTCTCAGCGGGGGAAACCAGGAGTGGGATTTGAACCTGCTGCTGCAGCTCACCGTGCTGTCAGCACTGAAAGCATCATGGGCTCGTGCATCAAACACACACGCAGTATTTCTGCAATGTTATTTTCCACGTACAGCCTTGCGTCTTCACCTAAACTTGCAATGTGGTCGGGCCGGACCACGAGAGGCCCATTTCCCTTCACCGCACAAAGTCTGGACGCTAATGCTCGCTCTGCATGCATGTTGTCCCAGCTCGCATTAAGTTACCAATCAAAGCCCCCCCCCCTCACTTAATAGTTTTGGTGAACCCAAATTGCAGGCCGCTCATAAAATGTTCCACACACAAACTGCTCACGCCGTGACTCATTTGGCATCATACCGGCGCCAGGCACTCAGGATGCACGGCCGTTGACATGGAAACGCCACAAACAGATAAACAGACTCTAGGTTGTGTCGAAAAAATTCACTGAAACTTTTCGACATTGTTGTTTCAAATGGTCGTTGATGGTCTATACCAAAAAAAAAAAGAAAAGAAAACATTGTAACAAGCAGAAGTTTTAAAAAGTTGGCTTTACCCGTTGGGTAACTTTAGTCTTCCTTTGGCTTCTCAGTGTGCCTTCATTCATGAATCTCTTGGAACAGTTTGACTTTTCGAAGAAAAATCAAAGCTATCTGGTCTGTCCTTTCCGTGTCAGCCTTGGGAAGAGCCTGTTCTGTTGCTGCCAGCCTTTCTCTGTCTGTCTCCCTGCAGCTATTCCAGACATGTTTGAGAGCTCTGCCCCGGCCAAATATGGGAGGAGGGCGGCAAACAAGGAGGGAAGACAGCCTGTGCCGTTAGCGCTGCTCTACTGTACAGAACACTTCACACACCAACACACACACAAGGCAAGAAAAAAAAAAGAGAAAAAAAAAATTCAAACTTGAACTAGCCTTTGTTTACTGGCTTTTGATAGTTGGGGTCATTTCCATAAGTAAGGAGGGCAGATTTTCAGGGCTTTTTTGCCCTGACGCTCAACGCCTTCTTCAAATTGAAGATCAATGTATTCGTTTTTATATATAAACCCGGGTTGTCGTTTTTGTCTTATTTTTAGGACGTCTACAAAATCTTCCCTTGTGGACAAAATGTTCCCTCTACACGCATGTTATTGCCTTTGACTTCTATTAATTGGAAGTAGTGCTTATATCTCCACAGCTAATGGTTATTTTACCGAAAAAACAACTGTATTACCTGTTACTTTAAATGGTGTAACTTTAAAAGCCATTACTTTAAAGTATTACAAAGTATTTACAAACACTGATTACAAGTGAAGACATATGGATTGCATATAAAAAGTGGACCTAACAATGGTTTAATACTTCCAAGCCAAGAGAGATTGTTGACTCAAACCCATAAACTAAACTCCTATTGTTTAGTTTGTACTATAGTTAAAGTGCAGTATTCCCTCGCTATGTTGCGGTTCAACTGTCACAGTCTCGCCGATTTTCTTAGTGCAATTTTGCATTCTTTTTTTTTTTGTCTTTTTTACAGTGCACTGTGTTCTGCATCCTGAATGCCCGTGGTACCACTGTGGCCGATATAACCATAAAAGCTAAGGACTGCTTTGGAAAACCACTGTAAGTCAATGACTAAAAAAACTCTCACGTGCTTCTGAAGGCAGCGGACACATGTTCTGTGGTTAAATAAGTCCATGTTCGACTTCATTGTGGAACACATGAACCCCAGATTTAAGATGCCAAAAATCCCATTGACTTTTGTCGGAGGTCTACCAGTATCCATGGTACCACGCTATTATGAATGCTACTGATGGCGAGATTTCACAGAATTTTTGGGGAGGGATTGTGTGCCATTTTTCCCGGGAGGTCTGTGGTTTGTAGTAGGTTGATGCCAGAACTCATTCTGGCAACAGTGAACAGTGTGGCTGGCTAGGCACAGAGTGTGATGGAGCGTATAGTAATAGAACAATGACTGGACCAGTGCTGAAGACTTTGATTACTAGAAAAGCTGCTAGAAATATGTCTTCGATTGGTACAGCAATGTCTTGTTTCACACAGCAGAAAAAAGCACTATCTGTCATTTTTAAGGCAGCTGATTTGATGTACAAGATCCACAGAGGACCTAACAGTGACCTCTTGACCCCTCCGACCTCCGGGTCAACAGCTGTTGCCAAGAAAACGTCACGTACATGATGTAAACACCACCCCACACAGAAAAAAACAGCAGACAGCCAGTGCAAAATACACAACATTCGATCAAAAGTTAGACAAAACAGAAGCCAAACCCAAACTGGAACCACACTTGATCCTTTTAACACGCCAATCTTTCAGCGAGTTGTCCCAACAGGAGTTACCAAGGACAGTGTATATAAATGGCGGCAGGGATAGTTAGCCCTCCGGTGCATTGAGACATCAGCGCCAGAGGAGATGAAACATTCGCTTAACACCCAGACAAATAAACAAGTCTGGCTTCTTTAAAAGATACCCGATGAGAGATTGATGTCCTCTGAGCTCTAGCGTGAAAAATAGACCATTGTCCCAGAGCCTTTTAGCATGAAATTATTTTACTTCCAATGGTTAGAAAGTTTTTTCAACAGCAAGAAATATTCTTTACGAAAATTCCCATCATCTTCTCAACGTTTTCCAAAACCAAAGACTTCAAACATGGAAAAGAACAAAGCAGCCGATTGCAGTTTTTTGTCCGCTGAGCCGTGAGAGCACAGTCGCCCATTCAATTGAGATCGAGCTTGCAAGCTCTGGCACTTCCTCCTGACCTTCTTGCAACGCAGCAATTACTTTGGCGGTCTTCTGGGGATGCACATGAAAAAAACGAAATGGATCTTTGCCATGAAAAAGAAGAAAAAGTCCAGCGTGTCGATGCATCAGGAAGGATGACAAAATTCAGCTCGGCTCAGAGCTAGAACCTCCTCCCGTGAGCGATCGTGACCCGTCGACACTAACGAGATCTGAGACCCATCAGGACTGTCAGGGTCTAATCGGCAACAGAAAATAATAAGAACCGTCTTGATGTAATTATACAACTTAAGCACTTAACAACTTGTATTTTAAAGTCATATGATTTCAAATTACAAGAAGCACACAAAGCCTAAAAGCTTTGATTCCTCATCTGGCATGGAAGCAACAAGGCCTACTAGATGCTTCAAGTTACAATCTGCCCCTGGGAAGGGGGCAGCTAGTTGCAGGGTGTCTGATGCCCCCCTATTTCTGCAGCGGCTATTTAAAGGCCTAACTTTAAATCACCACCACCACCCCTGGTCACGGGGGGTGGGGAGTCCAGAGACAGCAGAGAGACTGCAGACGGTAAAACCTGGACTTTGCAGTGAGAGGACCTCACTGCTCCTGAATGCATGGCACCTCTAGTTTTTTTTTAACTTCTTTAAAATGGTATGAATATTTGGTTAAAATTAGACTAGACATTTACGTAGAGCAAATTGTCACTTTGTCACCAATCAATCAAAACTTAGTTCACCGGGGTTTTAGCCCTTAACCCTTTAACACCGGAGGTTTAGCCTCCGCGTTTACATTCTTTCGACTAGCATAACTCCTAAATTGTTTACGCAATTACCGTAATTCCAACGGATTCTGAAGCAGCCTTGTAATACGTAACATTTTATAGTAGTGAAGTACTTACGTGATAAGTGTGAATGCGCTAATTTTGAAATTAGGAAAGTCGTTTATCTCCACGTCAGAATCAGCAAATTCATGTAAATCCCGCAAACGGTCAAAGAGTTCCAATGTGTCAAAAAACGTGGATTATTTAGGTGTCGCCTGCAACATCTCCAGCTTTAAAAGGTTAAAGAACTGTCTGATACTTCAGCTTCTTCTTCTTCTTTTTTTTTTTTTTTTTTGGTTAACAATAACATCAAAGCAAATCAAAAATGGCTTGATTCTCTGAAAAGCTCTGACTATTTTGGTGGGGAATTTATAGAGTGCTTTTATTGTTTCAAACTACAGCCATTATTATATATTAATATGGCAGCCATTTTGGAAAACTCTTTGTGAATAAAGTAAGAAAAGAGTTTTTTCTGAATTGTCTCACTTCTCTCTACTTAGTTCACTATCTTGCGCATTTGCTATTATTTTGGGGTTTCTGGATCTACAATTCTAAAATCCAGTGTCCTGGAATTTTCCCAGAAGTCTCTGTGAAAAACTCTTGTGCTTATTGATGTTTACCAGACTGACAAATAAAGACCACAATGCATTGAGTTTGAATGATGATTTTTTTTAATTTGAAAAAAAGGATTGGACATAATTTTTATAACCATCCAAGTTTTTTAATTTGAACACAGTGGATTAAAAAATAATCTTTACAAAATGTTCAGACCTATTTGGTTTTGACTTTAGGAAATCGGTGACGTCATATTTGGTGAGCATAGTCCCCAAATTGCTTTTCAGGCTGTTTTCAGACTGGACACATTTGGTTAGTCTAACTGAGAACCAGAGTTCGTTTCCCCCGATAATCCAGAACAAATATTCAGTCAGAGCACATACAAGCAGACCGTGGTCCGGGACCAGAAACCGCTCTCTGACCCATCTTTCAAAGAGGTCTCGATTGGTTTCTTTGGTTCACTCTGAGTTTCCTCAGTCTGAATAAGCTCCATGCTCAGAGCGGAAAAAAACGGCCACTGTAGCCGGGCATTATGGGATGAAAACAGAGCAAGAAGGTAGTAACACTGACAATGAGACACAGCAACTCATTGGGATGTGGTTGGATGAATGCAGCTCATTAAAACAGCTGATACAGTAAGAAAAATGTCCACAAAAATATGCCCAATCCCAAACAAGGACGTCATTATTTTTTCTTCTAACTGCTAACTGTATGCATCGACTTAGCATATCGCTGTGTACTATACATGGTACTATCTAATTTTGGTTACTTCTTACATGGTCAATGTTATTCGCTCGCATTTACGTATTTCCATGTAAACAACATAACCCGAAATGACTGAGCGGTCAGGGGCCGAATGCGGAAGCAGGTCGTGAATAGAGCCCATTTACCCGGAACTAAACTTTCTCTGGAGTTTTACCTATTTTGGGGTCCATAAGTTGATGTTGATTAAAGCACTAGCTTTTTGTAAAACATTTGTGAAAGTTCAACATCTTTTGGAAGAACAGAAATCAATTTGAACATACTAAGAGATAACATGGTGGTGCAGTGGTTAGCATAATGGAGAAGTTTACAAGATCAATTCCTAATAGAACAGTGTGTTTTTCTTATTCAGTCATGCTCCACAGGTTTTTTTTAATTTTCAACAAACATTGAAAGATTGTAATAAACAAAACAATTTACTTGAGTACAAATAGGTATGCATTAAATGTAAAACAAGCATGATCAATGTTGACTAGTCATGTGCGTGAAAAAAGAAGAAAAAAAAAGGCTAGCGGAATGTATCGATACATTTAACGATTATTGGGCGGCTTTTATTTTTAGGAATTAGGCTAAAACAAAAGTGAACACTAGCAGTTAAAACTGTTTCCAAACGAAATACATCAGAACAGTATATTCTCTCTGTGCACCTGTTCATTTCATTCAAGCTGAGCCGAAACTGTTCAGTGATGTAGAATAATGAATTTATATGTTTCTGTCTGGTGATGCATTGATCTAAGAACTTGCTCAGGTTGAATGTGGCCTTGGTCAAAAACAGCTAGAGAAATTGTTGTAAGAGAATCAGAATACATTTTTATTTACCCTTTTTTTTAAGTAAATAGACTGGAAATAAAAAAAAGCAGGTAAATTATTATAAATGAAAGCACAGTACAATTACTTTAGGAACATTTACGTTACCCACTGGCAGCTGGATGGCAGTAACTACTGCAGTTCATTTGACAGTAATACAACTGTGAAGTGAAATACAGTACACAGAAATTCTACTGTATTTCATTTTACAGTCAGCCAGTAAGTTACTGTAAAATCTACAGTAATTATTTTACAGTGTAGCCAAGGTTTTTGCCTTGTTGTTTGTTCTTCATTTTAGGAAAACACCAAAAACTTTGGAAAGTTTGATTTATTAAGGTCTAGATGAAGCCAAAACAACAAATGTAATCTATTTTTTATAGTTAATGAGTCTGGCTAAGAAATTAAAACAATGATTTTAACATGCTAAAATTAGCATGCTAACGTCAGCATGCTACATAATAACTGAATTTTTTTGTGATTTTTTTTTCCTCTATGTAGGTGTCCATTTGGGGAAAGAAAATAGCTGAAATATTAAATAGTAAATCCAATATTAACTAGAGTATTAATTAAATCAAATCTGTATTTGCTTTTTTATGCTTAGTAGTCATTTTTTTTACCACTTCAATTTGATCTTTTCTAAAGCTCAATGAGGTTTGTTCCATTGCAGTCACCAAACAGAACTGTTGAGAAAAGCATGTCAAATTATGGCAAATTATGGAGCTTGCACTTTTGTGCTGCTTTCATCTTGAAATGTGTTAAACAATACGTGTTTTTATACGTTTTTATCAAAAAGGAAAACCCTGCTCTAATTAGATTTCATCCACCACTGCAGCCTTTTACAACTTTTTCTTACAAAATTGCCTTCCAAATTTTTCTGAAGTGGATTTTTAAAACTTTAATGAATGTCAATTGAATTTAAATTAGTTCTGTTTTAATAAAGAACTAGAGAGCATCAAAGGAAGGAAGCGGGGAGAAATGTAGTTTGTACCGTGTTCACAATTTGAAGAGTCCTCACAGCGCTGGTTACAGTTCTCGTACGAGTCCCAGCGGATCAGAGGATCCTGGGTGTTGTAGTCCACAGAAACACTGGGGCCGTTCTCCAGGTGGCTCAAACCTGGAGGTTTGTCACAATGGTTTATGCATAACAAGTGGCTTTCTTCATATAGAAAGACAAAATGTCATCGACGACCCACTCCAAACATGTTTTGAGCTCATTTAAAAGTGTTCCCAGTGGAATTTTAATTGTGATTATAAGGTTAATATTGTGTCATTTTCTAGGATATCGTTTCTGCAGTAATTCATCAGAAATTTGTCTTAAATTCGGGGGCTGGATCGTTGATCCAAAGAGAAAAACACGATTCTCATTGGAGTGGGTCTTTAAGTTTATATTGAGACAAGAAAGTTACCTTTGATCTTTTCTGGCCCATACGAGAAAACAAATTCCACCTTCCCATATTCTGGAAATCTGTCATCTGTGTAAAGAAACAAACTTTTTTTTAACCAATTATTTAGTTACAGAGGATAAGATATGACTTTAAAATTAGGCAAATTTCTGCCAACACAGCAAAGATCCTTTCATCTTTTGTCTGTAGATGAGGTGATTTCTCCACCAGGGGGCACTCTTTACTATGCAATTATGAGGAATCAATGAGATTTGCAACAACTTTTTTTCCTCCTACAAGCCAATTTAAGCAGATTCACTTAAACCCAGATAAACACCTAACAACAGATTTTATTTGTAAAAACAAAAAGTGATGTCATCTTGTTTGTAACAGTTACCTCGAAAAGTTTCATCCAGCTCATTTTTGCCAAAAACCACGCCGAGGTCGTGAATGGCGCATGTGTGGAACTGCACTCTAAACACCATGTCTCTAGTCAGCGTCCTGTACTTCTTGTGATAGCACTTCAGCTACAAAAAAAGAGCAGGACTTCAACAAAACAAACAAAAAACCTCACTTATTGATTCAAATCCATTCATGGCAGGTTTGATGAAAATGATGTCTGAACAATCTTAACAAAACTCTTACCAATATGTCTCCCTTCAGAAGCAGGCCGGGTTCGATGGTGATGCAGATACTGGTGTTGCTGTCTCCTTGAACATTGCTGTCAGGAACAAATAGAATAATAGTCATTTGAAACTCAGCTTTAAGCTTCTTCCTGGCGTCAGTTCCACTCTAATTCATTCATTTTCCAATCCGCTTTATCCCTTTCGGGGTCACGGGGTTGCCGGAGCCTAACCCGGCTACTCATGGGCGAAGGCAGGGTACACCCCTGGACTGGTCGCCAGTCTGTCGCAGGGGCCACAAACACACACCCATGCACACTCACATGCACACCTAGGGACAATTTACAGTGACCAATTAACCTATGAAGCATGTTTTTGGACGGTGGGAGGAAGCCGGAGTACCCGGAGAAAACCCACGCATGCACGGGGAGAACATGCAAACTCCACACAGAAAGGTCCCCCAGCCAGGACTTGAACCGGGAACCTTCTTGCTGTGAGGCAGGAGCGCTAACCACTGCGCCACCGTGCAGCCCTAGTTCCACTCTAATTTTGAACATAAATCGAACTGAACAAGAGAAAAAGTTCCCTACTAGATTCCCGACGTATAGACAGGTTGCATTGCTTGGTAGATCTTCAGGAAGGGCCGGCACCCTGTGACCGGACAGACAGAAAGACGGTGAATAGCAAACCGACTTCCTGTCGCACAGTTAATTCCGGGAATACTCTCACCTCCTTTGGATTCGAAGTTGGGAATGCCGTGCATGATGACATGATGGAGGAACAGCGGCTTGTTGTTGATTTTTATGTGTCCAGACAGGAGGCCATTGAAGTACCTGACATACCTGCAAAGTCATGAAAAGTTGAAGAGTGAACAAAAACAACCTTGAACGAACTATGTTTGAAGCACAATCATCAACAAAAACACAAACAAACGGTGGGATTATCGGGGTAGGACAAGTATTGACTTGACTGATTTTGGGCTACCGTGTCCAGAACTCTCACGTTTTTAAGTCTGATCACGAGCGCTATGTACAAAACAGGCATTCTTTGATTGCACGCTTGACGGCTAATCGTGAAAACGCTAAACTTTGACCAATCAGGGACTCCGATTTGGTAGTGACATGTGGGTAGCATCCTCTTCAAAACACTAAAGTGCCAATAGTTGTAAACATGATCCAGAATGAGCAAATGAACAATTGCAGTATGAGCCTGGTTGCTGTTATATGACACCAAGATTCCCATTTGTAGGAACGGAACTGTAAAAACAAAAAGCCTGGAGCAAAATTTGCAGGATTCGCACTGCTTTGACTTTTACCATCAATCGATCAACTGTAGATGGCGGACCAGCGCCAGTAAAAGCGCACAAAAAACCAAAAGGAGAGGAAGCTTCCTCCCTGCAGCTCACTGTTTGTACGGTGGGAACACCACCGGCTGAAAAAGTGTTCATGAAACCATGTATAACACATTCCGAAATGCAAAACATGCGATCGGTGTGTATGGACGGCAAATGAACGCACACTGAAAGTTAAACCAGTTGAACCATGACCAATCAGGTAATCACCTTTGGTAGTGACTGACGTATGGGTCACGTCCCTTTTAAAACACGGAAAAACCAACCGGTTGAAAATCAATCATGAAGGAGAAATTAATAATTGTGGCTTGTTCTTGGCTGGAATTTATTGACACTAAGTCTTCCGTTTGTCAGAATAGAGCTGAGAAAGAAAAAGCCTGAAGCAAGAATCGTGAGATTTGCACAAATTACACTTTTCGCACCACGTCTGTAAGTAGCGAGAGACCTGTGTGAACACCATATGCCCAAAGTGCCAAAAGTGAACGCGCCACACATGCTCGTGTGTATGTAGAAATATTCAATCTTCACTCGCCAGTTTCTTTTCCTCAAGAACCTTCATACTCAGTCAGGTATGAAAAAGGAGTAAATTCTGTTGTATCTCACTGGGTTTTGAAAATTACCAACTCATTGCCAACAGCACTCCTGCAAAATCTTTGTGTTTTATTAAGCTAAGCCATGGTCTCAACTCGGGTTTATTGTTTTTTTTCCAGTAGATTTTCTGACAAGTTGTTCAATATGAAACTGGGGAAACAATTGTCAAATGTAACATCCCCCTAGATCAGAGAAGGTTTTCCAACTCAACTTGATTGGATAAACTTGGACAGACCTTTCGTCCAACAAGAACCATTGGATTTTTAGCTTTGTTTGAAAACAGATACATTTTCTTTACTTTTTACATGAAAAAAAACAACGTCTACTTGTAATGGGATCATGCACAGATAGCTGTTCACTAAGTATGAACTGAAACGGTAAAAAGGTTGATTTCCTTCTATGGGGTTCACCTCTACTGCCTGTGTGCTACAGCAGCGCAGCCAGAACTCCCTTGCAGCCTTGGAAGCAGCCTGTCAGAGGGAATCTGTGTGCACTGGGGCCAGTTGGGGGTCTGTAGAGTTAGTGTGGTCTGGTTGTTAATGATGATAATGATGACAGTACTAAACGTAACCTTGACTCTGGAGTCACCACAAGCGGACCCCCCCCCCCTTGCTCTGCTGTCAGTTAGCAGATGGTTTAGCGTGTGTGAGATTCAATTAGACTGACCTGGGACATCGCGTTTGCACTACTGATAGGAGCTAAAGGTTGTAGCTACAGCGCATGTGTGTTAAGGGACGTGGTTATGATCACTCTATGAAGACATGACAGTATGTGGTGCTACATCGTATTGTTGATTTTTAATCCTTAATGCCAAGCTTGACAATGCAAAGCTGTACAAAATAGTGGGAAAAAAAAGGCAAACCAGGTTATTCTGTGATGTTTTGACCCACGTATGTCCCATGCATTCATTACCAGCTTAGACAGCGATGAAAACACCCTCATATACCAGGTTCAGTATCGCTCTAGCAACAATGCTCTAGTTCGGAGACTGAAAGAGTGGTGGCAACCCCACTTGGACTCACAAGAATCAGATGAAGGTGACGAAAACAAACTTACTCCCCGAGATAGAGCTTCAATCAACTTCATCAAAAGGCACTGGCAAGAAAAAGACATCAAAAGATGACTGACGATACCTTAGACGAAAGTATGTCTCCCAGAAATGTTCCTTAAACTTCGCATCATATTGCCATCCTCACCTAAACGTTATTAAAGCTGGTTCAGGGGTAAACACACAAAACCACCCAAAGCTTACGGCAATACAGCGGGCAGTAATTTACTTTGATCGAGAGTCATTAAATCCGTAGAAGCTGGTCCCCCTAACATCTAAATAATACCTGTTGGGGACACAATTTGGGGGTTTTTGAACATGGTGGGATCTGGATAATAGTTCTAACATCGTTCATTTGCATCCCTTACAACCTTCCACACGTCCACACTAATGTTGCTGAAAGAAAACTGCAGTGCTGATTGCCCTTCCGTCAACCTGGGTGACTACCCCCATTGGTACGTGACACATTAAATATTATGTGTGATGCAGGAAAGACAGCACAAGTTTCAACTGAGATGTGCAGATACAACACAACCCTGCTTGGACTGAGTGAGACAAGATGGCTACAAGCCAGTCAAAAAAGGCTAATCACAGGAGTTCGGGTCATCCAAAAAATGTATTGCTAAAGAATTGATGCCTGTAATATTCACGTCCTACCTTTACCCAACACGAAACTACAATGACTAATCGTAAAATGCTATCATGTCAGCAAAGTCAGATTTAATAAAGTTTTGTTGCTAAAGGAAATCCGAAGGTTGAAATCACAACAAGACATTTAAAATTGGTAACAAACATAATATTGCAATGGTTACGGAATAGTTTCAACAAGGTTTGCTTTTTTTGGTGCAAAATGGACTCAAATCAGACAAAAATCAGTACTTGCACATTAGCATTCCACAAATGATATTTACATCTCACTAAAAGTATTTGTGCTTTTGCGTCTGAAACTAAAATCCATCCTTAAGTGTTAATGTAACTTTTATTAGCCTGAAGGTACATCAAACAAAATGCATCCTTATTTAAAAGTCGGTACTTGAACATTAGCAACCTGTGAGTGGTTTTAGTGCTGTTAGGTGTTTGTGCATTTGTTTCTAAAACCTCCTTGCTCAAAGTTAAGGTTATGGTTAGGGTGTGAATGTTTTTATTTTGTAAAGAATTTTCACAACTACTATAGTCGTAGCAGTGTAGACATAATCAGGCAGACGCGCAAAGCAAAGAGATGCCATCCATCCATCCATCCATCCATCCATCCATCCATGGATGGAATGGATGGATGGAAAAAAAGTTTAATTACACCAAAAATATTCAAAATGTTGTGCTTATTTAGTTGAGTTTTCTTAGTTTGCTTGAATCTCAGCTTTTGGTTCCTGGTCAGGTTATCTTCCGTTTCTCAACAGCTATTTCTATGTCAAAAAATTGCTTTTTTACAAAGCCCCATCTTCCATTTCCCAATTTAAGGCTAAAAAAAGCCAGTCATTTTCCATTGACTTTTATTGTGAATTGTATTATTTACACAAAAAGTAAACCAAAATTTATAAAATGATGATTTTCAGATCATTCATTCAGTGTATAAATGTAAATCTTTGGTTTTTCAATATTAGGCTCTCTGTTTGACTGTCTTTAGTGTAGTTTTTATCAGTTTAATCAGTTTAGTTTTTCCATGTTTAGACTTGCTTGAGTTTATTTATTCATTCATTTTTAACCACAAGTCTGTTGCCTGGAATTTGGTCCCTTCAAACAACCATATAGGACATCAGACAGTAATATTTTTACAAATTTTTCTGTCCTCATATGAAACCTATTTAAAAAAAAGGTAACTTTGAACCATCTGAAATCATAAAATCTGCATTATTTTGGAGGATTTTACGAGAGAGCAACCAAAACCACACCAGTTTTCTAGTGTTATACAACTTAAATGGACCCCATTCCTGTTCTTGATGTTAATATTACAAATTCCAGACCATTATGTGCGACTCGAGGGACGTTGATAATTATACTCAAAGCAGGAAATAGCAGTGAGACAGAGGACGAGGCTTTAGACCCGCTAAAAAAAAAAAAAAGGCTGGCTGCCAAGTTCACTGAGATGAAATGTGGTCAAGTCTCTGGTGTCTGCTGTGTACCTTCCTCTATTACCCTGTTCATTCTTTCCTATAAGCTCAGATCAAAACTCGGCGAGTGAGGGAGGAAACTGTTCGAAGTTCATCTTTGAGGCAGTTTGCTGTCCAATTACACAAAGGGGACTAATAACAGGTGCCACAGATTTATTCGTTCAGCCAAGATGACTAAGAAAACAGTCATCAGAGAATTAACTATGAACTAATGAACTCCTATTACGACTTGGTTAAAAATGATCCGTTTGATGATAGACCTGGACACTCTAAAACTAAGTCTCAGTCAGGACAGTGAGGTAGAGGAGGATAAAGACCATCATCAGAACCTGATGATTCTGATTTTTAACCAAATTAAGAAAATGCTATTCATGTTCCTTCTTGCAAGATATTCACATAAAAAAAGTTTGGAAATTCCGTGATCGTCTCCCCCAAATACAAATCAGGCGAAATTGACTTCCGAAAATTTTATGAAAACAATCTCTGAACTCATCAAGATGGCAGTGACTTGTGTGACAGACATCAAGTCAGCTTTGAACTGCTGATGCCCAGCTCAGTACAGAAAACCATTTTCCAAATGACTAATTTAGGTTGAAGGTGTCTTTTCAGTACCAAGTGAAAGGAACTAAAAAAAGATTTCCTTGCATATTTGGAAGCACTTATCCTGTCTCGGGTTCATAGGTCAAAGAATAGATCAACAGTTAGAAGAAGTGTCTCATTTGAATTCATCAACATTAATCCAATCAAAAATATATAAAAAGTATTTTTTTAAATGTTAAATTAATTTAATATAAAACTAATTGATTTATCTCTACCTGACAGCTAATTTATAGATTGATAGATTACAGATAACTAATTTCTCTGTAAGTCTCTTCAGTGTACATTAAGAAAAAAAACATGTAAACACGATTTAAAGTAAAAATAAAAATAAAACAAACAATCGAACCATTCTTATGAAACTATACTGCAAACACTAAAGGAAGGGTGTTATTGATTTAAATATTGCTTGAAATGGTTAGTAAAGCAGTTAATGATGAGATATAACATTTTTGGAGACTTTTCGGTGTCTGATACTTTTGTATAAGCATATGTGCCCTGGGTCAAATTGACCCTGTACGCTTATTGCTACCACACTAGTGGCACAGAGTTAGGGTGGTTGACCTCTGATCGGAAGACTGGAGGTTCAGTTCCCACCTTTCCTACCCATGCGTCAGAGTGTCCTTGGGCAAGACACTGAACCTCACATTGTTGCTGGTGGTTATAGGTTGGCGCCAGTGTTTGTGAAACGCTTTGGGTCTTCTACGAAGGCAGCAAAGTGCTAAACAAGCATACACCATTTACCCATATCTTTACCACTACCACTTGGCGACATCTGACATTTAATTGAAATTACTTTTAAGTAGGCTAACAAATATGCTACTTTTATGTTTGCACCTTTTGTTAGGACCTCTCAAAGTTAGCATATTTGAACCCCTGCTTGTTTTCCCCAACTACAAAGCTTCTACATTACCTTTTAATGCCTTTCCACAGAGGACCTTGACCGATATGTATTACTCATTTACTCATTTATAAAATATTTACAAATGTTTGCAAAGGCGGCAGGTTTAGCATCGTAAGGGAATGTTTTTTTCCACAAAGCAAACTTTCATCATAGAGGTAACTAGAGGAGGCAGAGGTTAAAATAATTTATTTAAGGCAGAAACTGCTAAGATACTTGCTACTATTTTAATACTTTTCATTTTATATATTTATTGCATTATTTTATGCAAAAATAAACCAAATTGGAATCCTATAGAACTCAGAAAGAGATACGAGTAGCAGGAAATGAGGTAATGTCCCACCTTTTTTGTGATGGCTGCCCAACAGGAAGTGCTTTGTCTTCATAGAAACGTCTCATGGCAAACCTGTCCAAAGCCTGGTCAGCACTGCGTAAAAAAAAAAAAAGAAGTAGTAACCATCTGTTGTAACCATCTAAAGCAGTGTAACCATTGTTGCCAGAAAAATAAACCACCCAAGCTAGAGCTTCAGTCACAACGTGCCTTACAGCTTGATACTGCTAGCAAAAAACGGGCAAACCTACGCAGATGGACACGTATAAAATAGCAAGGTTGTAGACCACTCAGTGAGCCTGTAAAAAGAAACTGTCAATGCACATTTTTTTCTATGGACATGCCCGATCACCAGGTTGTAGAGATCACCTATGAAACATGCAACGATAAAGTAAGGATAAAGTAGGTGAGACGTATGTATGTTCTACATGTTCTTTTGATTTTTTTTTTAACCCTTAAACATCGAAGACACCTACGTAACACATTCTCTTTGACATGCTGTGCCTCATTGAAGGTTCACACGGTCAACGTGAATCACCTGATTATGATACAGAGAAAAGTGGCTTCTCATACCGGCTTTGCGCCGTAATGCAACACTATGTGCAACACATTATTCGCAAAAAGTGTTGCTTAAGAGCACAAAGCTACTTTAATCCGCATAAGAATCATGACAGCTATCCTTAAGATAAGACCAACTCTACAACCCCTCCATGGACCCGGAAAACCGGCAGCACTCATACGGGTCACCCTCATATCGGTGCAAATGACCATTAAGGCTTTAAATATCACGTCGGTGTTGGGCTTTGACCGCTGTTCTGAAGCCAGGCTTATTAGGCTGTCTTTGATCAATTGCTGCCCTTATCCTAACAAGACCTCGCAATATGGAAATCTGCTGACACGTGATCAGACAATTACTCAGGTTGATAATTCATGTGTGATAGATTGATACCTTGCAGATATGTTGCTGTAGTGCATGTAGGCAGCCACTACTACCCCTGTTCGGCCGCGGTTCCCCTGAGACACAGAAAAATAATATTTTAGTTAAAAAAAACGTTATTCAGGATGTAAAAAGATATTTAGACAAGAATCAATTCAAGCACTTAAGACAGCATGGTAACATTATTGGCCAGTATTGGCTAAACCTTTTGGTTACAACCTTAATTTTTGCAGCTTTTTTTAAGCATTTTTTTTTCGTTTTGTCTAATTGTTTTTCACTTCGACTTCTTACCTTGTTGTGCAGCACCACCACATTGTGAGGGTCTCCATTGAGCCAGGTGTCGATAGCTTTGCACATGCTGCAAATCTTGTCCAGCGCTGGAGCGTGGTGATCCGGCCAGCCAAATTCAAGAACCTAAGATTATTTCAGATACACCAAAAGAAGTCGTTTGTGTGATTTTAAACTCCCAAAACATGAGACTCCTGTTGGTAAAAGCAGTGGACCTTTAAGGCTCTGAATCTGAACAAGGATGGAGAGAGCTACTCATTGGGCAGATAAGACCTTATTTTTCTCCAATCACACTTGTATTTTACAATATAAGAAGAGCCTAAAAGAAAAGTCTGCAGTGTTTACCTTGGGGTTTAACTTTGTTAAGTCGTTCCTCCACTCACTGAGATTGAGCACCTAAAATCACAAACAAAGAGTAGACATTTAAAAAAGCAAAAAGGGTTTTCACTTAAATGAGATGGCATAAATCTGAAAAATATTTAATAAGATGTTATGAGGAATGGGTACCAAATGTCTTTGTCAAGTTTGTACCGGTACTGACTTATGTACGTACATTTCAGTGCTTTTTTCATATCTACTACCAACAATACCATCAGAAGGTCATCATAGCTGCTTCCGTTTCTCACCAGATAGTGTTCGCCGTGCTTTGACCTTAGCATTGTGGCCACCTCCTTGAGGTTGGTGGCATAACTGCGCTCCTCAGCGTTGGCAGGGAAAGACAGAGAGATGATCCTCTCTGTAATGTAGACCAAGTCGACTTCATAGCTCTCCTCCATGGTCTGGACCACACTCAGGCTTCTGAAACATCAACAGTTCATTTTAGGCAAAACTTAACCTGAACGTTGGCTCAACCGTCAAACTGAAACTGGGAAAGCGTTTAACATTTTTTAAAAATTGAGCTTAACTGCTTGCCATAAATGCAAGCCATTTACAAAACCAACTTTTAAGGAGTAGTAAGGATGTTTGCAATACTTTAAAATCACCTGGGATTTTCCAGCTATTATGATGAGGAGAACTTAATGTGAAACGCAGAGTAAATTCAGCTATAAACAGAAACATTACACGCTGGGGGAAAAAGTATCACTCCAAATATCTTAAAGAAAAAGGAAAAACTACACTATCAGCCTGCCATAATCACAGGCTGTTTCTTTTCGATTTCAGATAATTTTAAAGAAATTATTGCCCACTTTGAGTCCCTTTCACAGATGTGGTGAGAACATTTTTGAAACTCCCTGATTCCTCTCAGGGTATGGTAACAAACATCCACTTGATCAAATGTAAACTCGCGGCGGTTTATCCGTATGTTCCTTGGAAAGGCAAAGATTTACATTCCATCTGTGACTGTTGACGTGACCTCTGCTCGTGTTACACAATCTATTTCACTGGACAAACAGAAATTGGGTTTTTTGACAGGCGACAGCCCGTACAGCCTCATACAGGCTGATTTATCCAACTAAAAGACCCATTCAGAGGAAGTTATTTTTTTAGTGTTTTTAACACGTTCTTGTGGTACTTTTCTGATGATGGAGGACATAATTTAAGAAAGTTAAGCTCAAAATTGCATTTCTGAGTATTTTTTTAATTAAAATCCTTGTCAACCAGAAGCAGATGAAAAATGTAGTTTAAAAAAGATCGTATTTGTGACGTAGGAATTAGGACGGGCGAGCCACAAGCTCCCTAATAGCTGATCAGGTGTCTTGGTTTTCCTTGCTCGAGCTGGAATCTGGCTCTGATGTTGCTTGCCATTTTTGTTGCTCTGGTAAGTTTCACCGCGCAAAAAATCCCGCCCATAAATCAGAAGCAAATTTCAAATGAAATACTGCAACTCTAAAGAAACAATGATCTAAATACAGCATAGGTTTTTTGATCTTGGCTTAAAACAACATAATGATCATTAAAAGACCACTGGGAATGCTTTTAAAATATGTAAAATGGTAATAACAGTGGGTCTATTAAGAAAACTGAATAATTACTTAGTGATTCTTGGAGTCGTGCTTTTATTTTTCTGGGATTTCATTTTTATCTGTTGGTTTTTGTGACTTGAGTTTAGTTTTGTACAGCATAAAGGTGGGACTGTTGCTTTACCGTGACTGCTTTCTTCGGATCTCCACACTTTTGTAGGATCTCGTAGATCCCTGGGGGATACAGAGATGCACAAAGATGAAGAGCAAGTTATTCTCAAGTTTACATTTTTTTACTTTAGGTTTTGCCATCAATATGATGAATAAAAGCAGCAGATTTATGAAAGCTGCTGAATGAAAGAGGAAAAGCAAAGCAGAAAGAAGAGGCAAGAGAATGATGAGCAACAGGGATCCAATTTTGAGTCAAATCTGCACATTTTACCTCCCCTCGTTTCAGTGTTTTAAACATTTAGATAAAGGAACAAGAAACTGCAGTGCAGTTGAACAGCAGAAAAGTGCTACGCTTGGGCAAAATATTACAAAAATCTGGACTGAGTCATCAAAATGAAATCATGGGGAAAAAAAACAGCAACAAAAAATCTAAACAAATAAAAACATTTTCAACAACTTTTGCATTTTAAGGTGAAATGTTTAAGGTTATTTTAATAGGGATCTCTTTTTTCATTTTCATTCCTTAGCAAAAAGAAAACTTGAAGATACCATGGTAAAAAGAGCCACTCTACGGAAAGCCAATTGTCTCAAAAATCGCCAATTGTTTAATTTAGAGAAAAAATGACGTACAACTTAAAAAAATGGTATACATTCAGCGAGGGGCAGAGCTACGGTAAGGCAAGGGGATCAACTGCAATCCACCATCGACTTGCCCTCCAACTTTAAAACTCATATTAGTATCAGTATTGACAAAGATTAGGAAAGATCTTTCTTTCTTTGTACATATTTGATCCTTTCATTTGTTATGGTCTTCCACTCAGCTTTTCTTTTTTGCCCCCATCCAAAATATACCCCCCCCCCCAAAAAAAAAAAAAAAAAAAATTAAAATGTTCCAGCTCCACCACTGCGGTTAGCCATCTTTTACTTAAAAAAAAGGATATTAAAAAATCGCTTATTAATATGTAACTTTTTCTTTTAATTAGATAATGTTATATAAAGATTAATATTTATATTTTCTTGATTAGGCTGATAGAAATAATTTATAATTTACAAAAACAGATTTTTTTTTCATGAATACTAGAAAAAAAATACAGTTTTGTAATTCTCAACAAAATTACAGTGGTCCCTAGTTTATTCTTGGAGTTATGTTCTTAAAATAACCAATAAGTATGCTAAGTACTTTGCACTTAACTAAGGAGTCATCTTGATGTTTTTAGACTGTAAAAATTCTCACTACACACTGCACTTTATACTGAATGCTTTTTGTGCAGGGGAAATGGCATGGAGGAGCTTGATTGATAATGGTTTGCAGCCAATCAAAATGCAGAACACAATAGACCGTTTAAAAAACAATAAATAACAAAAAATCTGCATAACAGCAATACTATGAAATGTGAACAATTTTGCGGGAGACCACTGTATTGTATAATTAAGATATGTGAACCCTAAAAAAAACCTATGTGGTAAAGAATATTTGAAAGTTTTTACATGCAAACGATACAAAAAAAATACAGTTCTGCATTTTCTCATTAAAAAGATTATTACAAATTATTCTTTTTGCTTTGAGATTTGTTTGTCTCCTATCTTAATTTTAGAATAGCTTAGTAAACAGTGCATGAAGAGTGTCTTGATTGTTCTAAAGATGTTTGTTTGAGGCGGTTACTGTACAAAAATTCTGCCAAAAAGTCTGTCCAAACAAGCCACAATGTTTTTGCCAAAAAGACTCTCGCACACGGCTACTCCCAACTCCCATTAGCAACAAAGCAAACAAATTTCAGCGTGGACGATTATTTATATAACCAATCACACCAATTTTCCACCTTTATAATTATGTTGTGTTCAGGTCAAAATTGACCCACTTTCAAGTGTGAAGATGGGTCAGTTTTGACCTGAACACAATATAAGGGTTAAAGAAACATCAAAGGGACAAGCCTCTTAAAGTGCAGTTTTATTGAACTTTTCCTCATTATGGTTCCATATTTGTACTTTTGAGCATGAATTCTCATCAAAAATATGGCTCACCTTGCAAAACCCAGCGCTCCACCCCCAGGAGGATCGCAGGTGGGCGAAATGTCTCCGTACGGAGTTACCCAGACGCATGGCTAAAACAGCTACAAGCTAGTTAAGCTATTGATTTTTATCTGTTTTTATACGTCAAAGCCTCATTTAAAGCTCCAAACTCCTCTGGTCTAACTTTCTTGACGAAAATACATCCAGGAACCAAAGATGTTCAGCAACTAAGAATCTTCTCCTTAAAGCGCTTTCTCTGTCCTCTCCTACCCACCCACTTGATGTTTCCAAAGTCACTCTTCTTCCTGTGCCATTATCTCCCATTACTTTCTGCACTCCTCCCCTGTGGCTCTTTGACCAGCTGCCATTCTTCCCATGCCTGGTGCTTGCGTACAGCAAGGTTCCTCCTCGAATGTACAGTATGCGTATGCCTTCATCCGATGCATGCTTGACCTCAAGAACCACGCGGCACGGAGAAATAGGTTGCAAAGAGTGGCCGAACATAAAAAGGAAACAATATTTCTGGGCAAAACCAATGTTTTCTCTTTCTGTTAGCTTTACCTTTCCATGTCTGGGTCTGGCACTTTCACGCATGAATAAACTTAACCCTCCCGTGAGCCAAAATGTGATTTGAAAAAAAATCCCCATCTTGTACTTGGATGGCCCTAAACAGGCCCCACACTGACTCAATTATGGTCACAATGGGACATTTTGACTTAAAACCACCATGAATATGTCCTTTATGGAGTAACCAAACAAACATTCCATCTCCACTTCCGTCTTTTATTAAAGTACTAAAAAGAAAAGCACATGCAGTGGAAAAATCCCTTAGAATTATACCAAGAATGAAACATCAAGGAAGGGTATTTAGTCTAGACTTTTCAAGAAGGAAAATCTGAGCGTAAATGGCCAACTAAAAGACAAAAAAGAGCCAAATATGATTTCAGACAGAGTGGAAACATAGTCAGCATCTACTCATGCAAGAACACAAAGTAATGCAAATTAAAAATAATTTTGCAAGGATTTGTGAACTTCCCAAACCAATATGAATGGATGGTTACTGTTTGGATTTTATTTGGTGCCAAACCAGGACTTTTGAAATTGTCTTGGACCCTAAACTAAAAATATTTTGGTGTGACAAACCAGCATGGCAGGGTGATGGAGAATGCTTGATTGTGCCTAAAATGCTTTTTTTCCTGGCATTAAGTTTTGGTACCCATATGTACATCACAAGTAAAGAACGATTCACACTGTTTTCTATGTGTTTTGTACAATCCCACCACTTTCAGTTTACTCAAAGCTAACCCAGATGTGCGAAATGTTGCAGTTTCTTGAATTACCACTAGGGGCTGGTGTCAAGAGGGGGTAAAATTCATGTTGACTCCAAGAGTCAAAAATCCGTTTTTAGAGGAAAAATAAACTCATATGTAGACATGTTTCAAAAACATTTAATATTCATTTCAGTAACCTAATTTGACTATAATGAAGCTTAAAAAAAAATCTAAATAAGTCATTTTTTTATTAGTCCACTAGTGGGTGAAACCAACTAATTCTTACTGTACTCTGTTGTGCTCTATTGCAAACTACCGGGATGCAGAGAATCTGCTTAAATTCCCCTTTGAAGCATAATTTTTGCCATTTTTTTGAATTGATAACAAAAATGACAAACTTTAAATGTTGACACTCTTTTTTGTCCTTATTTTGAAATTGTTGGGTTTTTTCAAAGGTAAATTTTGCTTGTTAGCAGTGGCGGAGAAAGAACATTTTACTTGGGGGGCCGAGAAGGAGGAAGAAGACTTTGGAAGGGTGGCAAATGAGAAGAGCATGAAGGGAGGCCCTTTACCAATGAAAGGATCAAAAATACATATTTCAGTTTGAATAATTTTATTAACAATCAAAAGGAATGTTTTTATTATTATTATTATTGTTAATGCTCCAAAAAACTTGAATTGGTGGAGGTTTTTTTTGTCTTTGTCAATAGTAACACTAATATTTACTCAAAAATTAAGGAGGTAAGTGAGGGGTAGCTGCCCCCTGTAGCTCCGCCCCTGCTTGCTAGAATGAATGATAAATGTGCTAAGGCTTTTTAAGGCATTGTTGACTTAAAAAAAAAAAAAAAATTCTAGTAAAGGAAAGTGCAAATAACGATAAATATAAAGTTACACATTTTGGCGCTTAAAAAATGGAGAAAAAGAAAGTTTACTAGCAAGAAAATCAAAACAAATCAAAAGCAAAATTAGCTTAAATGAAACCAGCAGTGAGTAAGATGTTTCGGTCATGTAAACTTTTGCGCATGACCTTAGATAAACTTTAAAGATTTGTTTATGTGATCCAGCCTCTGCTTGTGAAAAGCTTTTCTTTTTCTTCTTTGTGTAAAGAAAGCACATTAATCTCCATATGAGCCGATCTCAACCAGCTAGTCTGTGTTTATAATCTGAGTCTGAGTCACTGCCTTCCTTCTCCTGCCGATCTAAACATTTTTTTTTAAGTCTGACTCATACACTGGATGACAAGAAAAAGTAAAAAGTTTGATTCTAGAAATAACAGCCCCGCTTTAATCTTTGTCTTGAAAGTAAAATAAGATAAAGGAGCCCCCTTTTTCATCTTAAACAAATTCAAACAACCTTACAAATGTTCCTTTGTTGTGGTTGCTGGCTTGAACAAACTGTTTTCTTTTGACATTAGCAGAACCTGTGTTCCCTACAATCTTTCGTGAGTTTCTGCCTTGTTGGGTATATGGGCCAAACCCTTCATCCAGTTGAGTAATGTCAAACAAAAACAATCAACAGATCTGCCATAGATCATTAAAATTAGAGGATTATGACTTGGCAAAGAAGTGAACGTGTCTCCTGAAACCACATCATTGGGAGTTCGCAACACCAGTACTTTCATGAAATCGGATACAGCCATCAGGGGTGCAAAATAGGTTTTTAGATACTACATCACCTGTTAGTGGTATATAGTCAATGGGTTCTGAGTCCACAATATGAATATCATCAACGTTTTCAGGGATGAGAACGTTTTTAAAATATGCAGCTACCTGAAAAAACTCAAGTGGAGTGCGACAATAGCATATATTTTAAATTAGGCTACAGCTCTAGTACAACTGCCACCATGCGATAGGGAGGCATCGGCAGAATCTTCAACATTTGCCGCCTCTCAATTTTTAAGACTTTTTCAACTTTTAGAGAGAAATCCTCCGGTCATCATAAAATTTTAACTTTTTGTATAACTGTCATAGCCATCCCGCAGCATTTAAAAAATGAGACTGCCGCCTCCTGATTACAAACGCCACCGTGCGACCACCTGCTGAATTTGCCGAAAAACTTGCTTTTAGGTCGTCGCGCAGTGGCATTTTTGGATATGTGACCGTAGACTTAGACGTGGGCCTTATCAGTTAAAGATTTGAAATCGAAAACAAAAAAAGCGCATTAGCAGCTACATGTCCAATTATGAGTGTGATGTTAAACGCTCAAACCTGGATGTTCGATTGGCAGTTCTGCATTTCGATCAAGTGACGTATTTCCTGGCTCAGAGGATGATTGGCACAAGGCATTTTTTTGTTTTTTTTTTAATTTGTCTGCAATCTACTATCAATCATGATTGATCAGTTGATCACAATTGACCATATTGCCCCCCCCCCCGTGCTAAACAATAAAAATGTTACATGCTATCCATCTAGCATATTTACCTTAATTTTATATACAATATTGTTGTTCTTAAAAAAAACGGAATATTTCTGTCAAGGTACATGCAAACGGATCAATATAGCGTATGTTATTTATATTTATCAATAACTTTTCATAAAATTTACAATAACAAAAACATGATTGTGTTTTGACTTAGAGAATTGTAGTAGTACCTTAAAAATACAAAGGGCAAAAAATAAAATAAATAGACAATCAAGTTTTTAAAGTATTAATAGCCAATCTAAAATATATAAAATCAGATTCCACAGTTCTGACACAAGATATACCGGTGTTATATTGAACATTAGGGGACCAAGAGTTGATCCCTGCGGGACACCACAAACAATGTTCTTGCTATTCACCCTGTATGTTTTCTGATGGAAGTCAACATTTAAATTTGAAGATTTTTTTTTGTTTTTTTCCATAAAGACACATACCAGAGTTTTTGTTCATCGTCCATGAGCAAAACAACTCAACTTCTCTGCACAGTTTACTAAGTCATTTTTCAACACCTCAATCTAAAACCACAAGCAGTCATTTCCTCCTAAAACAACTTCAATAAAGTATTTTTTCTGGCATTGCCACTCCCTTTAAGCCCCTAGAGCATTGCTGGTGTTGTGCAGACCAGTCGAGTTGCTCCGGAAAAATTCAGCGTTGACCACAAATACATGGGGTCATTGCCAGTTCAACACATTAAAACAACCCCCCTTAGAGTTTTCCAACTTGACACACAAAAACACAGTTCTCTGAAATATCTCTGCATGCAGACAGGCATCCTGTATCGCTAATATGTTGCATCTTGCATCATTGAGTTTATGAATGAATATCATAAAGAGGCAACACTTACCGGTGTGTCTACATGCTTTAACGGCAGCTGGGGAGTGGGAGGCTGTAGAGAGAAGCAAGAAATAAGGTTGGTCATGATTTCCTTTCACATTAAAAGGTCAAACAAAATCTCCTTTTACATATCCTGGCTATTAAAATTAGAATTTGTGGAACTCAAATGAAAACAAAAAACTTTGGATAAGCAGGTAGAGGGAGACCAGAATATCATCTGATCGTGGTGGCTTTCAGAAGGTCAAATAAATGTACTCTTTTGACTTAGAAATGAACAATAAAGTTATACTTTCAACAGTTCTGGGTAGAAAAAAACAAACCCTATTTTAATCACAAATTGTTGAAATACTAATACTGAAATTGAAATACTGATGTAAGCCTTGTTCAGATGCACTTGTAAAAGGGGTTGACCTGAACAGGTGCTGCGGGTTTTTGGCTTTTTCAGGTTTGTGGATGGACAGAGGGAGGAATGGATTTTAAAGGGAGTGCAGGTGTGTCTTGTCCCTTGAGGCTTGTGCAACCACCATAAGGGACGGCATGAAAATAGAACGTATGATTGTTGTGTGTGAGGTAAGTGTATCATGAAATATTTGTAGGGATAATGTAAGTAACATTCAGTTATGATGTATGCAGTTATATATAAGAGTAATGTTGTACGGTGCCCTTATGCCACACTATAGTTGTTAATAAGGTGGGAAGGAGCTTGTTGATTAAGCTCCTTACTGACCAGAAACAAATGCCCCAGACGTGGGGTGTGTGGATGATACTTAAGTGTTTACAGGACGCCCGTAGATTGCTCACACAAACTACGCTTTGATTGTCAAATGTCTTTGCGATCTATGACTTTGATATTTGCTGTTGGCCACTTGTATGTCCTGTGCAGGTTTGCCCGAATTTCACACAAATTAAACTTATCAGTTAACACTAAAAAAGTTTAAACATTTCAGACAATAAAAATGAAGGGAAACACTTTCTCTCTGGCTTGTTCAAAAGCTGTATATTGTCATATTAAATTTAAATTGTAAAACAGTGTGATTAATCGTGATTAATCACAACCCAAAAGTGCTATTTTTCTGATTATTTTTTATCAACTGACAGCACTATATCTTAGCTGAAGAAAAACCTTTTTCTTTCTCTCAAACTTTGTGTTGTTCTTCTTTAAGTCACAACAAACCATTTTTTTCTAACCTGAACGCCTTTCACATTACTATTATGGAAACAGTGTGACCTTTCACATCTCCCTGTATGGTTCGAGATAAACCTTTTTTTTCCTAAATGTTTGCCTGACTGTACAAGCACACATAGAAACGCATACTCACCAGATCACAGTTGGTGGCTGTTTGACATGACGTGGTGACCTGTGAAAAAAAACAGAAATCTTAAGTTAAGAAATGAAAGAAATACATACAACGGAAAAAGCCAAAAGAAAAAAAGGACAATCTTTAAAAAAGGAAATGAATGCTTCCTGTTTTATTCTTCCACAAAAATTCCCATCAGCTGACCAGAAATTGTGGGGTTATGGACCCAGGACATTTGTTTTGTTTTTTTGTTGGGTTCCACTTCCTGTTTTACTTTGTTGCTGGTTGTTACTTCCTGTGTTCTCTCCCTCCTTATTGGCACACCTGTTTCCATTTACCTCATCCCCTCCTCCTGTTATAAGTCTTCGTCTCCCCTGCACTGGTTGTCGGATGGTCTTTTGTACCTTCATGAGTTTGTGTTCAGTTTCTTGTGAACCTTTCTCAATTAAACGAGAGACTTTGTATTTACGAGTGTCATCTGCATCTATGTTCACACGTCAACCCTGACAGAAATAGCCACAAATTCCCTTTTGACTTTTTACAGTTGCAAGACAAATCTTTTCATGGAATTTGAATTCCAGCCTAGATATTACAATGACAGTTGTTATGAGCTGTTGCAAAGTAAACAAGCCATTATTATTGTGTGATCATCTTCTCTATAACTTATGAACTTTTGTTCAACATTAAATTTAAGAAGAATCAACTTAGAAACAAAAGGATTTAACACAAAAAATTATTAACTTATCTCCATATTTGTACTCTTGTCAGTCATGCCCCCTCCTCCTCCTATGCATGAAGTTTCTAAATTCCCAAAGCAATACTGTAAGAAACCTTTATTGTGTAAAATACAATACCCAACTATAACAAAAGTAGCAGTTTTCTACAAAAAAAAAAAAAAAACTGCTATAAGTTATATCTTATATTCTGTCTTTATACGTTTGTCTTCAATGGTTTTTATCATTAGGAAACCCTGCAATGGATTTGAACTCTAACATATAAAGCCATTGAATTAAAATTATTTTGTAACGAGTTCAGTTTAATTAATTTACTTTTGAGCTGTCTGGCATTCCGTACTTAGTGTTTAGATTACTTTTTTTTAAAGTGGTGTCTCTCTGGATTGTTGTCTACCATGATTTTATCATTAGAAAACTCAAACTCAAAAACATGAGCCACTAAGTTAAAATTATTTTTTAGAGATGAGTATTTTAAAAACACGTTTTTGACATGTTTTTGGTTTTTTTCTCACATTTCGTTTTCAGATGAACTCATTTGAAAACATGAAAGGGAATTGAACTCAAAAATATAACTGCTTTGTTCAAGTTATTTTTTGTGACGAGTGCAGCTTTTTAAAAAGGATCAGTTTGGCTTTCCGTAATTATTTTTAGAGGATGCCGTTTCACTTGGTGGTTTCTCTTAAAATTGTTGTGTTCAACTTCACATTGGAATTGAACTTAACTATAAAAAGCCTCCTAGTTGTTTTTTTTTTTTTTGTGATGAGAACAGTGTTTTTAGTTTTGAACTATTTGGCTTTCCATATTTAAGTTTTTTGACACTTTTTCAAGTTGGTGCTTAGTTTTTGGCCAAAAAAGTGTCTAACAGGACAACAATTACATAAACAACTACTATTCTTTTTTCCGTAAGCCACATCAGTGACTATTTAGAGCTATTTAAGGCAAAAAACAAGTGAAAGTTATTTTTTTTACTTGGAAAAACAAGAAATGAGTACATTACCCAACATTTTTGTCCTTTTTTCACATCCATTCATGGAAACAGTCTCTTTTTTTTTTTCTATTTTTGCAACCTTTTCTCACAAAAAAGAAAAAAAAAATGTAGAAAATAAATCCCAATAAACCAGAGTGAGGGGAGGGCTCTTGGCTGCTATGAGTCAAACAGTATCAGTTGTAGCCTAATTATACAGTCACTTCCAAATTAAAGGGGTGTTGATTTCCCTGATGTCTTCAAATAGCAGCACGTGCGTCACAGACTCATTTTAGTCTCAAAACAGTTTGCGTTTAGTGTCCATGGCGGCTCCTAATAGTCTATAGTACCCGCTGTCCCTCAGATTTGGCAGGGCAGCACTGTTGTCTGATTGCATTTAGGGTGTGCAGACATGCAGACGAATGTGAACACGGGTTAGCTAGGCGCATGTAAAGGCCTGACGGATGTCTTGGGGAAGTTTGATGAGATGGCGCTATCGGCAAACAACAGACACAGGCAGGAAGGAAGCTGTCGTAATTAGTTGGCTCAGGGAAACAAAAGTCTCGTTGACTTTGCAATGCTATCATATCGGAGCACAGTTTACGCATTAAAAAAATAAATAAATAAAGAAGAAAGCTCCCAAAATACGATGTCATACGAAATCCGGCAGCATTTTCCAACTTAAAGTGATGACAGAAAGTCTGCTGGTCATTGATGGAATTGTACAAAAACACCACCATGGGAAAGGAGACTAAAAAGAAAAAAAGACAGATTTTTTAATGCTTCACAAAAAAAAATTAATAATAATAAAAAACTTTTTTAAAGCAGCTGTTATGTTGTCTTATTTTCTATAAAATATGACAGCGCAGTTAACATTTTACTATCTATTTAGTAGTTTGTAAAACTTTGTTACTGATGTTTTTTTAAATGTTTTCTTTTTCTGCTAAAATAAGTGTTTCTTACTTCTGTCTTTTGAACATAACTTGGAATTTTCCCAAAATAGTATTTGTGAAGAAATTGCATCAAATGTTACATGTTACAAAGTGCTTAAAAGTAGACTAACATCGAAACACAGTAAAAGTCTATAACTTAAAATATTTTCTATTTGTATATACAAAACATTTTTATTTATATATTCTAAAAAAAACATATTTCTGCCTCATTTATGCAATATAAAAAACGTAAAAGAAATAATTTTTTTAAATATATATATATATATATATATCCTGCATACTAAAAATATGTATTAAAACAATATATACACATATAAAAATATCTTTTTTATTTCTGGTAGATCAAAATAATAGAATAACCTTACATAATTAGTGTATTACTTGCATTAACAAAAACAATAAAAAAATGCATCCATGTTCTTTATATAAAAGTAGAAAAGGTTTAAGAAACTGCATGTTAAGTCTTTTAAGTTTGAGAGGGGACTAAAGGGTCTAGACAAAATGTCACAGACACCACAGCTTTTAGTTTGGTTGAGGAATTAAACAAGCTCAAGAAGAAAACAAGTTGTTTTTTCTTTCATTCATTCATTCATTCATTTTCCAATCCGCTTTTTCCCTTTTGAGGTCACGGAGTTGCTGGAGCCTAACCCGGCTACTCATGGGCGAAGGCAGGGGACACCCCTGGACTGGTCGCCAGTCTGTCGCAGGGGCCGCAATCACACACCCATGCACACTCACATCCACACCTAGGGACAATTTAGAGTAACCAATTAACCTATGAAGCATGTTTTTGGACGGTGGGAGGAAGCCGGCGTACCCGGAGAAAACCCACGCATGCACGGGAAGAACATGCAAACTCCACACAGAAAGGCCCCCCATTGATGACACTGTTTCAAGTCCCCCAGCCAGGACTTGAACCTGGAACTTTCTTGCTGTGAGGCAAGAGCGCTAACCACTGCGCATACAAATCAAAAGCTATTTTATTCTTTTGCATTTGTCCAAAAATAAAACTAACAATTGCATGCTTCATTTACTATCCCTTTTGCCCTTTAAAAAACTGGAGCTTTAGCTCCAGCATTGGCATTCTTTGGACCACCGTCACTCTTCAGCTGTTTACGCAATTAGCCAAATTCCAGTGGATTCTAAAGTCGAGAAAAGCAGCTTTGCGCCACTATGCAATGCTATTCAAAACTTTATTATATTAAGTATTGACAGTAAGACAGTATAGCAAAAAACATTTCAATGTACAGTATTTTGTGAAATTGGTTAAAATATTTTAATAAATTTAAATTAGATTTTTAATTATTGACTCTTATATTAACTAGTATTAAACTATGCAAAGATTCTCCAACAATAAAAAGGTCACTTTGAAGAAAATAAATGTTTTTTTAAAGGGGTGGAATGTTTTAATGTTTAGTAAATCAAGAAAAGAAAAGAAAAGCAAAGTTACCACAACATCAATGAAAGGTCTGTATTCAAACGTATGTCATATATAGAGTGCATCACACTAAACGTTGCATTGAGCAATGTAAAAGAGTTAGAGACAAGTCCATTAGTCAGTCAGACTGCATTCCCAATACAGTAATTCTAGAACTTGTAACATGCTACGTTAGCCTCTTAGAAGCATTAGCCACATTAGCCTATTCACAATAGCTGTAACTCCCAACCTTGTAAACACGTAAAAAAAACCCAGCCTGATACGGCTAAAACAAATATTACTGTAACTATGCTAACTCCCAACATTATTAGTAACGTGTAAAACACACAGTCCGACACCACTACATATTAGCCGCGTGAGCATATTTACAAAAACACACAACCTGGTTTGCAACTCGTAAAATAAACAGCCTGCATTTGAGCACAGCGGCGTGAACCTTGAAAAATCACTTCGACATCAGTAAGCACAACCAGAATTAGTCCATCAGCTGCACTAAAGTTTTTTTTGAAAACCATTAAGGCTTTCAGTGACCTTACAGTGCGGAAAATATGATCATAGAAAAGTTATACATTTTTTTCAAACAGTAAAATATTTGTCTCTATTTGTTTTGTGTTTATAACAAAAAAAAATGAAATGCAGCAATTAAATGCAATTAATCCCAGAAAATCATGCAATTTCAAATCCTCCATTAGTTTTTAATAAAACATTTGACTCCCTATGCACAAATTGAACAAGGTTCTTTTTTTAAGTGACCAACATATGTGTCTAACCCGTATCGGAGCTCCGACAATACTGCATCCAGTTTAAAATGTTGTGATTTAATAAAATGACAATAAGACAATAGCCCTTATTAAAAATATGTAATGTAATGATGTTTTTCTTTCTATTAAAAATGGCTGCCCTTGAAGAAACTGATAAAACTTGATTCCCAGCATTTGCTAGAGGCAAGAAGAAAGTCGGCCCATGATTGCGCTATACTGTCCCTTTAAGGCTTATGGCTATGATTGGCACTCGTATATCCGTTTTGACAGTACTATTGCACCAACGTAAAACCATATATCAGATGTTCTGGGGTTTTTTTTTTCACCAAAGCAGAAACGAAAGGCAAAGACGCTTTCAAAAGGAACATCTCCTGGAATGCTTTGAGTCAATCCAGCTGAAAACCCTCATCACAACAAACTCAGCGCTGACCTCCATATAAGGCCGCTGCAGCTGGAAGCAGAGCCCAACTTAGCGCGGTTTTAGCAGCCCAGATAGAATCGGAGGGAGGTCCTGCTCTTTAGCGTGGGGACTAACAGCTGAGCTTCATCTGACAGAGGTTAAGACCTGCTGTCAGTGCTTGTCCCAACATTTGTCTCAGTGCACGCAACATCCGTCATGGTAACAGCATTTCATTGGCCAAAATTGGTAGAAAATTGTGCAACCCTTTGCATTTTGCCTAAAAATATTTACGCTTATAGTTTAACTTTTTGATGCGCAACATATCCACACCCCGTCTAATATGCAACACGGGTCAAAAATGACCCACATTCATTTTCTGTTATTTCATGATGGCTGATTGTTTTTTTTTCTTTTTGTTTAATCTATCTTTTGATAAATAGACTTTTATGGTTGAATATTCCATGTATTCTTTACATATCTTGTTTTGTATTAACCCAGATTATTATTTCCATTTTTCCTTTCATACTTTATGGACAAAAATGGTTTTAACCGCTCACTGGCTAAAAAATACTTGTATCTTCCTAACAAATGATGTACTCAATCTGAAAGTAACTTAACCTAATCAAATGTTATGTAGAGTTCACACTTATCATTAAAACAGTTTTTAGGTAATGTTAGAAGAATGTTACAGTTGAATAACAATACTTACATGTAAGAGAGATCTGTGCTGACTAGTTAACTTTTTTTCTGTATTTGTATATTTCCATATGCTAGAGTGAACAAATGTACTTTTGTTCCAATGTCTTTTCTGACTCATGTGTGAAAAGTTGAGGTGGAAAAAAAGCTATGCTTGTTCATACCATAAGAAAGAAAAATGAAAATGATTATTTGTGGTAAACAAAAATAAGATATTTACAACAAACATGAAGAAATAAATGATCAAATGTAATTTTTGTCACATTTTCATCCATCCATCCTCTTCCGCTCATCTGGAACCGGGTCGCAGGGGCAGCAGTCTAAGCAAAGATTCCTGGACTTCTCTCCACTTGGTCACTTCCTCCAGCTCCTCTGGGGGGATCTCGAGAGGTTCCCAGGCCAGCTGAGAGATGTAGTCTCTCCAACGTGTCCTGGGTCTTCGCCGGGGCCTCCGCCCAGTGGGACATTCCCGGAACACCTCCACAGGGAGGCGTCCAGGAGGCATCCGAGCCAGATGCCCGAGCCACCTCAACTGGCTCCTCTCGATGTGGAGGAGCAGCGGCTCTACTCCAAGCTCCTCCCAGGTGACCGAGCTTCTCATCCTTTCTCTATGGGAACGCCCAGCCACCCTACGAAGGAAGTTCATTCCAGCCGCTTGTATCCGAGACCTTGTTCTTTCGGTCATGACCCAGAGCTCATGACCAAAAGTGAGCACTGGTACGAAGGTCGACCGGTAAATTGAGAGCTTTGCTTTCTTTTCACCACAACGGACCAGTACCACATAACAGCAGACACCGCACCAGAGTGAGTTAAAACCTTAGTCACATGCACCCATACAATGGGGTTAGGTTTTTGGCTTGTCCAGGCCCGTGGAGGGTCATAGAGAGGATTGACAGCATCATAAGTGGAGCGTAGGTGTGTCTTGCAGTTCTCTTGAGGCTCATGCAACCACTTTAACCTTTTATCACTGTAGCTGTCACTGGTGACACCTAAATTTCACACATTCTACGACAGTGTAAATCTTTCACCGTTTACAGATCACCGTGAGTGTGAATTTTTTGCAAAACAGCGCAAAGCTGCTTTTCTCCACTTCAAAATACACTTGAGTTACGTTAACTGTGTCACAGTTAGTGTAGTCAAAAGAATGTCAACACCGAAGCTAAAGCTCTGTTGTAAAAGGGGGCGATGTCATAAAAATGGAACGGATGATTGTCATACGTGTGGTAAGTGTATCGGGAAGAATTTGTTAGGCAAATGTAAGTTGTCCGCATTTATGACGTATGGGTGGTACTGTTGCATGGCGCTCTTACGCCAACTTCTAGTTGTTCTTGAGGTGCTCCGTAGAATGTACACGCGAACTACACTCCTCTTGTCTATTTTCCTCAAATCTAACAGTCAGGCAAGGAAATTTGGACAGGATTTGGGGTGTCTGATTTTCACCTTCTTAACTCTTACTTACTACCTGTTGTAGTGTGTTTCGCACTACAGGGTCACTGAACAGTCTACGACTTTGACATTTCGTGGTCTGCCCGTGTGCCCAGGAACAGGTTTGCCCATTTTTCAACGGCCCATATCCACCTGTAAGGGCAGTCGTGACTAAAGCTTAAGGAAGGTCATTGTTCAATCTCATAGGTAAATTGTCTCTGCTGAGACAACTTCATGAAGAGCAATGTAGGACTTTCTAGTGTCTCTACACACTTGTGGAGAATACACAATACCAAGCTGAGTTGTGGTGAGTTTTATGTGTTAACTTCAAACAGGTGTCAAGAAATAGAAGTTTTATTACTGACACCTGGCTTTCTTTGTTACTTCCTTTGAGAACTTGATCCCATCAAACTCTGATCCACATCATCCCAACCAATGAGACAAAAGCAGACACTTTGCCTCTATGCATAAATCATCTCATTGTCTCCACTTAACGTGGCTGCCATTTGTCCAACCGCAGTCCAAAATTCCTCAAACGCTCCTCCTGCCCACACAAGAGCCTCTGTTGCTGCATTGGTGGCAGCTTGCCTGAGAAAGTGAACACCCCCACCCCCCCACCCCCAGATAAAAAAGGGGAGCCGAAATATGGACTGAACCATTGGTGGCCCCTTTGGAGGGATCTTGTCATCAGCTGGGTTTCTGTTGTACTTGGAGGATGGCGGAGAGCGGGATCTCTTGGTCTGTGTCTTCGAAGGTGGTTGTGTCGGATGCTGCCAATCCTCAAGACTGTGTGCATTTTGTTCCTTCAATATCTGTTCGATCAATGTCTTATTTACTAAAAATCTATATACAAAGGATAAAGACGTCAACAGCAGCTGTTTCAGTTTGCATTGATTTGGGAGTCAATTCTTCAGAAATGTTCACAGTATGGAAGAAATTAAAGAGATTAGACATATTTTTTAATTCCTCCTCTGAAGTACTTTTGGAAGCTATGGCAGCTACAAACTATTGACTGTATAATGCTACGTTCACACCGACCTCGGAAACATGCATTCAAGAAACCACCTCTCATGAAAGGTCTATGTAAATCCGTGTGTATATGCGTTTTGGGCTTTTGTGTTCAAAAAGTACACATTCGCATGTTGTGACATGAGTTTTTAAGTCCGTTTTCGGGCTCCATGTACAAAAGGCATGGTCATTGAACACGTGTTAAAAATAAACTAGTTGAACTTTGTCCAATCAGGAATTCAGATTTGATCGTGAGGTATGGGTGGCGTTCTTTATATAAATCATGGAAGTGCCAACTGTTTGAAATTCGATCATGAAGCAAAAATGAATACCTGCGGATTATGCCTGGCTGCATTTAGCACGCCATTGAATGCGCATCACATGCCCGGTGTGTACATAGCATAACAGAACTGGATCGAGTGAGTGTGACATCACCCAAAGGGAAATAGCTTACTTCCAGGTCCAACCGAATCTACTCAATTCAGTCGCCACTTTTTCGCAATACGGTGGCTACCATGTTGGAGCCAGTCATTGTTAGTAAGAAGTGATTGGTTCAAGTTGGTCAGAGTCATCGATACTATGGTAACCACTCTCACTAATCAGGATTGAGTTTGTTGGAAAGCTACACCCTTACCAATGAAAGCAGGTTCAGGAGAATCTGTTATTCGAACATTTTGAATTTTTGACTTAAAACTCCATGCTTTTATTGAGGCATCTGACTGGCCAGTTTATAACTTAAATATGTAATGTATATATGCAAAAATATAATATATAATGAAAAAAATATTAGGATAAACATGAATCTGCTAAAAAAAAACAAGAAGTAGAGGTAGTAGAGAAGGGATTATTCTGACAAATATCCAGAGTCTATAGGCTTCTTGAAACAATTGGGAATAAGTGGGGGGAGGAGTTACACAGTCCAGTTTTCATATACAGTCAATGCTTTAACTGTACCTAACCTTTATGAATGAAACTCTTTAAAAAGTGAAAGAATCATTAACTGAAAAGACCAAGTGGTTTCTTCTCCTCTAAATGCTTTAGACAAAATCTGCCACAAAATACAGAAGGTCGTTTCCAGACACATCCACTGTGGCAGATCCCAGTTGCAGCTCAGATTCACGTCCAACAGAGGCACGGCCAAAATTTCATTTCAAAACCAACATGCCGGAGTTTGGTTTGAGGTAAAGAGGAGCTTCATAAAGCGAACACCAAAGATGCCAAAGCTATTTGATTGTGGTCATGCCACAGGGAATGAGATTTGGCTTGGTCGTCAAGTCATTGTGCAGGACCAGGAAATGATGAATATCAGATGTGTGATTGCGGCTCATGTTGGATCCAGGTCGCAAACCTCGGAAATCTGAAAACCAGCCTCGGGGTTTCAAGCATAAAGATTGGATTTTACCAACGGTTAGGTCAACATTTGGTGGGTTTTTGACCAAAACACACTTGATTGGGGGGATGCTTGGTTTCCCCTTGGCGGTTTAACGGAAGATGACCTTCAAATTTGTCGCAGTGCAGAAGGTAAGCATGCTTTTGTCATTACTCGATGGAGACAGATTTCCGATTCCTGTTTAATCAAGGGTGGTTGCAGGATGGCTTCAATTCATCTGACTACCAACATCTCAAAGGGGTAGAGTAGCAGTGCTCACTCTGATAACTTTTCCCAAATTGCCAGTCTGTCACTTATTGACAGAAATGGGTCAGCTTTTATTGAATGCCACTCTCCTTAATCCCTGTTGCTCACATGACACTCAGAGGTGGCCAATGGACTGACCACACAGTCTAGTTGTTCCAATGGTGTTAACCTTTTCTCGATAAGCATGGGAAAAAGCCAAGACAAAGCGAGGAAATACTCGCTTTTCTCCGCTTTCTTTAGCTGCTCAACCTTATGTCTTGTAACACCAGGGCAGATTTAGGTTTTTACAAAGAAAGAAAACACGTGTTTGCCTGCTGTGTTGACCAGTTGTTCCCACTGTCTCACCACCACAAATCACCACTCGGCGGGTCATGACAGGCTGGAGCAGCAACTTAAATGAACTCTCCCTGTCTCGCTCCCACGGGAGCCACTTTCTCATGAGTTTTTGGCAGGAAAGCGGACATTCTGACCATCCAGGGTAAGGCAGTTTCAACAGAAAATACCTCCCTAAATCCCAGTTTTGTCAATTAAATAAAAACCTCAAAAGAGAGATTTTGCTGGTCAATTCTCTTCCTCCATTTACCGTGTTAAGAATCTGTTCTTACCTGCACATCAGAGCCACTTTTCCCCCTCACTCCTCTGCTGTTTCTTCCTTTTTCATCTCTGCATTGTCCCTGTCTTGACACCCCCCCCCCAAACAAGAAAAGTTGCTCCAAACGCCGATAACCTTCTCCGCCCCCTTCTCCCTCAAAACAACGGCAGTAATCCCGAACGCATGCCAGAGAGCTTCTGAACTTGATTCTGTGTACATGTGTGCATGTCTGCACAGCCTCTGGACCGGACCAGGAAACTTTCTTTAAAAGTGCTGGCTCCAGATCCTCCCGTCAGCTGCCAAAAACTTTCCAAACACGCTATATAAGGCCAAGAGAGTGGCTTGGGGCTCCTTATGATTCCGGCACCCAAAATGAGAGAGCAAAAGACATTCGGGGGCAGATGGTAACCGTATCTGTCTTTATTCCTCCCACTGCTAACGTGCTCGGTCTGTCTATTTTCTTTTTCTCCTCCCTCCTTTTTCCCTCTCAGCCCTCTCTGTAGCTGTTGACACAAGCCCGGCGTGGATATTGAGAGGGAAATTGGGCAGGAAAGACAGAAGAACTTCGGATCTCATGTCATATTTGCCCATGACAAGGTAACTACAAAGGAAAAACTTTTTCAGGAGTTTTTTTTTTTTTGGGGGAGAAAATTTGATTCTTGAAAATCATTTCATTTTAATGTGTCAGCTTCAACACAGTAAAACAAGCCCACATCATGGCACTACCACCATCTAAGAATGACTAAAAGACTTTTAATACCTAAAAGACTAAAATAATTTAAAATCTAAACTAAACAAAATGAAATGACTTGACCAATCACAATAGTCAAATTTACTACCTCGTTTCAACCACTAGGGGGTTGAACACAGGCATGCGTTGTGGCTGCTTTGCAAGTTGGGTTGGGTCAAAGGTGGTCAGCGAGGGCGGCGGTGGCGTGTAGAGGCGAAGGACGGTGGGGCATGTGAGCCATCCAACACAGCTTTATTATTACTAGTGTATGCGGACGTATGTGTATTTTCCAATAATTTTTTATGAATAATTATCCTAAGTTTAATATTTCTTTTTAAATATATAAACTTTTGTTGTTTGTCTTGCATTTGTATTACTTCTGCTTTAAGTTTTTTTTTAAATAAACCATTTCCAATCCAAACTCTTGACTCTTTTGTCTTGCTAAATATGCCTTATGCTCTGTTCACACCAGGCTCGCAAACGTGGGTTCGAGCGACCACTTTCAATGAAAAGTTCATGTAAACACATGTATATACACGTTTCAAGTGTTCAAAACTGTTGTATTCACGTGTTTGTATGCAAGTTTTTAAGTTAGTGTTTGGGTTCTACGTATGAAACGCCTTACAATTCAGCATTCGCTAAAATTAAACCATTTGAATTTTGACCAATCAGGGACTCAGATTTGGTAGTGATGTATAGGTAGCGTCCACTTCAAAACACAGAAGGTCCAACCGTTTAAAAATTGAGCGTGAAGGAAAAATTAATAAGTGTGGTTTGTGCCTGGCCGGAATTGTATGGCACCAAGTTTTTCATTTATCGGAATAGAGCTGTGAAAGAAGAAGCCTGGAGTAAGATTCACCAGATTTGGACTGCTTCGACATTTTGCGCTAAGCCTTTTCCAACTGTAAGTTCATGCGCTAGTATTGGGTAGCGACAGACCAGCGTGAACACCATATGCTAAAAGCGCATTCAAGAACCTACATAAAGTGTGTCCTTGAACACACCACACATGCCTGGAGTGTACAAAGCTTTAGAGTTTGGTACACTTTATATAATTGCATAAGTTCAAAAATAGACTATTTATTGTAATACTACAATAACACTATATCTTATAATCCAGTGCGGAGAATATGGTATGTAGATTTGGTAAGATGAATGCATTCTTTACAGGAGACACGGAGGAGATTGACTGACAAAAGCCAAGAAGGACGCCGAACATTTTGTGATGTGAAAACACACCAAAAAATAGGTAAATTAAAAAAAATCTGGTAAACTTAGACCAAAAAAGGTGACCCTTAATTAAGTGAGGGACCACTGTTTGCTGTTACTGAAGTACTGTTTCAAATTTTTTGTCGTTGTGTACATAAATTGTATGAGATATTTTCTCTGTGTTATCATCATTAGCTACTTGGCAAGATTAAAGCGCTACAAAGGCCACCTCAAACTTTCACATCTCTTCATACTTGGAGAAAAATATTTGTCCACCACACGTGGGGGTTTGAGTTTTTGGGGTAAACCCAGCTCTTGACCTCTAGACAAGAACTAAGGGAAATTAGGCCATCAGTCATCTGCTAGCACCCAGTTATTAGATGGTCTGAGCCATTTTTCTGCCAACACTATGTCCCAACTCCTGTGCCGCATCTATGCCGCTGAAGGGTGTTGCCATGGAAACCCGCTGTGATTACTCTTTGATGTGAGTTTTTTTGCGCCGGGGAAACAGACTTCTTTCTGTTACGGACTGCTGAGGAATGAGGAGGCTTGGCCTCACGTTGGAGAGTGTGCGCACGAGAATGCCTCCCTCAGGGTTTTCACTTTCATGCTTGGATGGGCGCTTTTCTTTTCTGTGCCAAGCATTCTTGAGCACTCCTCAACCTTGCATGTGTCTTACTGGAGTGTTATCACCTGCTCTGCTTTCTAGCTTTTCGGTAGATAAAGCAGATAAAACCATAGGAGAATAAAAATTAATGAACGAAAGCCTCAGAGGAGACTGACGAAGGGAATTTCAGTCAGAAAGTGCACCTATAGTTCTTGGAAAGTACATCCATCTATCCCTTTTGGGGTCACGGGGCTGCCAGAGCCTGGCTACAGTTGGGCAAAGGCGGGGTACACCCTGGACAGGTAACCGGTCTGTCACAGGGTACACGAGCACACCTACACACACTCCCTCATGCACACCTAGGGACTATTTTGAGTAGGTAATGCACCTACTAAGCATGTTTTTTGACTGTGGGAGGGAGCCGGAGTGCCTGGAGGAAACCCGCGTATGCACGGGGAGAACATGCAAACTCCACACAATAGGTCCCAGCCAGGATCGGAACCAGGGCCTTCTCGCTGTGAGGTGTGAGTATGTATAAAGCATATATTTTTATATGTGGTTGGTCAACTTCTTTGATGCATAGAACTACAAATTAATGGCCAATTCACATGTATTTCACTGACAACCACTGCGAAGACCAACAGAAAGTCTGGACTTTCTCTCAAATAAAATGTTATTTACACAACATTTGCTCATTGTTTTCTTTCTGTAAATACAGAATCAACTGCAAATACATTTTCAAGATAGACTTGAAAATTTAGTTAATGCTTCTCAAGAATTAAACTATATTTTTATACTGTATAGTCTTCTTTTTAAGAAGTAGTAAAACGGTTATTTTAAAGGATGACAGTTGTTACCATTGACCTAAAGAACCATGATTTACCAGGTACGCTCTGCCTTTCTGCACACCCGTATTAGGCTGGATGAACATCCCGATCTTGTGTAATGCACTTTAAGAAGCCAGTCATTTGCTAAAGGGATTTAATTAAACACTTCTCCCAGTTTTCACACATGAAAGGCTGTGGATTAAAAGGTTAGGATGCCATGGTTAAGAAACCCAAACCTCAAAAACCTTTGACCTCACAGTTAGCGCTCGCAGAGGCTCCGTTTAACTGCAGCCTGGCTGAGCGGAGTGTGGATTTCGCCAATTTACAACAGCGAATGGTTGCATTCTGTGGGAAAGCTCTCCTATTAGCAGGAGGTTTGACGGGGCACAGTTCTGCTGTTAAAAAAAATGTTTCGGTTTCCTCTGTGCTTTTATCGTGTTTGGATTGCAGGCTATGGGAGATGAAAGGGGTCCGCCTGAATTCCCTTGCAAGGATGATATCCTTTGGATTTCCTTGCGCACGACAAAAGGAGGTATTAGATCTTCCAAGAATAGAAAAGTGGTACGTGCCTGGATTCCCAGATTTGCTTACAGATCTGCGGCTCAAAGTAAAGTAAGATACCTTAAGGGTGTTCGAAGTGAGATTCTGAATTGGTTTATTCTTTAAAGAACACATGTATGGTGGATTTCTTCATTTTTTTTATTGCTTGGAAAAGCAAAATTGTCCAGCTAAATGTTTTCATGGCAACATGAAACCCAAGTTGTCAAGACTTGATCCCAAACTTTGCCAAATTCCTTTCGAACACGTGCATCTATTTTCATTAAAACTCCACAGTTCCACAAACAAATTTGTTTTGCAGCTCAAAAATATTTTTTGCTGTTGCTGTTTACATGACAAATAATCAAATCCTTCATGCTTTCACTCATCTCATCCACCGCCCTCCTTTCATTCCTGCATTCCTGTACCTTTGCCTGCCAGACCTCACTTCTATTTTCCAACCCGCCGGCCCCTCGAACACTACAAACCGCTGCATCTGCATTCCAGGAGACTCCTCCAAGACATGGCAGGAATAAATTACAAGGAATGATGAGGCCGTTTTTTTTTTTCTCAAAGAATGTGAGACAGAACACGGAGCTGACTGATGCTGTGCAAGAGCAACACAAATGAGCACAAGGAGACTGATGGCATGCTGCTGGGCGGATCTGTTTGCATATTTCTGCTGTCATGGTGCCAAAGTGAAACCAGTTAGAGGGAGAGGGCTGATCCACTGTACATGGGAACCTGACAACATGAAGCATGTAGCTTTTTTTTTTGGATGACTACCAGTTCTGCTTTGAATTTGTTAAAATTTTGGTCAGGTCAGCTAATTTAAAAAGCTCACGTCATTTGAAACCCTACACAAAATAGGTATCTGAAATGTGATGTCAAATCCGAATCAATCCAGATAACTCCAATAAAACCAGGTTAAAGTGTTTTTCGGACCATAAAGGCACTAAAAGACAACAAAAATAGTTTTTTTTTTTTGGTGTTTTCACATGTCCTCTTTCTAGTGATAGAGGACATATATTAAGATATTTCAGCTTAAAATAACCTTTCAAAGTATTTCTTTATTGATATCATTGGGAATCAGAAGCAGATGAAAAAAAAATTGTTGGAAAAAGGTTGTAGTTGTGACGTTGAAAATGCATTGGATGGGTGGGTCCCCGTGCTGGGCCGCCTGGCGCGGTGGGAGGGCTGCTCTCCTGGCTGGGCTGGGCCTTGCGCTCTGCGCTTCCGTACCTCACTGCGCTCGGGTGTTGGGGGCCCATGTGGTGGTCCTGCGGGTCCTGGTCAGGGTGCTTGGCTGGGCTGCCTGGCGGGCGGATCTCCTCCGTTGACCCCACAGTATGGGTGCGGGGGCGGGCCCTGGTTGGCGCTGCCGCCTCAGCGGGGGTCTTGGTGTGGGGATGGCTGGGGGTTCTCCCTCCTTTTTTGTGCATTCCATCATCCACTTTAGCTTAACATAACATTCACCTGAGCACAGGCGTCGGCTCACCTTTGCACCTTCAAATAGTGTGCGTGTCAGAATGTAATACTTTACATGTGTTGGTTGGTATGCACAAGTGTGTGTATGAACTGGATGTGGACAAGTTTGTGAACACTCTTGGAGCCAGCAGGTATGTAACAGCTGAGTGTGTGGACAGGCCCTGCCCATTTTAGACCAACATTCACTATTTTAATGGGTATAAGCTCCAGCATTTTGTTGCCTGTAGATTCGCAACTCTACTTTATAACCCCTGATCAGAAGATTTAAAGACTCACAAGCATAGACATCATTACTTTTATCAACATGTTGATTAAAATCACCAGTTATTAAAATCCTATTATATCTAATGTGAAAAGATGATAAAAATTAAGAAAATTATTCAATAAAACAGGAAGGAGGGAAAAAAAAAAAAAGAAAATGCATTGGATGGGCCACAAGCTCCTTGTTCCGCTCTGCCATGGGAAGGGGAGGGGGGGGGGGGGTGAAGGGGAGGGGGGCGGGGGGATGCTTTCACCAACCGTCCCATTCACAACTCCAAGTAAAATTTCCAACACATTCTCACTCCCAACTCATCATGGATTGACGCATGGTTAAGGACCCCTCCACGTCACTTTTTGATGTTTTGGGTGTCCCTAATTCGTCGTTTTTTGACACACTGGCTGTTCCAATTAAATTAGGGGTCCGGTTGTTTTGTCGGACGCTGTCCCGTCAGATACTGATACCCAGCCTGGTCGGCGTCCGGAACCGCTACCGTGTCCAGAACGGGTACCGATCCGCATCCCATTCTGTGTCTGGAACGGGCACTGATCCACTTCCGGTACCAATCCGATCCGGTACTGGGTTAAGGTTAGAGTTATGGTACCTGGTGTGTCATTTGTATGAATTTTTGTTACCTTACCGCTTGATGGTCTGGATTTTGGATACTTATTTACTGTCCCATCTTTCTTTTTAAAGTATATATATAAAATAGAATTCCTTTAAGCCTGTCACACCAGAGCCGTCAGTAGTGTCAACAAATAAAACCCACACTTTCTGAACAACCGTAACTCTCACTGTTTACACAACCAATGTATTTCCAACAAATTCTGATTGTGTTCAGATAGAAGGCCGCTTTTCTGTGTGACACAGTCATCTGATTTATGTTGTTTGTGTAACACTTCCCAACTTTAAAGTGTTGTTTTAAAAGGGTTTTTCCCCACAAAGCAAAAAGAATAAACAAGTTTTAAAACTTTTCTTGCTTTTGTAAGAAGAAAAAAAATACGTACAATGCTCTCTGAAATGATTGTATGGGTAATTCTGGAGGCCATGTTATTTATCAAGATTTAGCAGTTGGGACCACATATATCCTCTTGTTGATCTCACTGAAGGTTTTAGAGATGTCCTGTTTCTTGTGCAGACCTTAGAGAATTTTTTAACACATTTTTGATGAGTGATGGTATGAATCGTGCCAAATCAAACCAATGAAGGAAGAAAGCCTTCCCTTTTCCTCCCTTTCCTCTCATTTCTCCGCTCATTCTTTTATATTTGCGATTTTCCCGCACCCCCTCCTTCCTTTGATCGCAGATTTATTTCAGTGTGACCTGTGGGCCCTGGATTGTTTTGCTTGGAAAGCCCTCTGGGAAGCGGAATAGCACCGAAAACACAACGTATAGGGATTCAATCGCAGGCAAATGGATGAGTCACCACATAATTAATAATCGAGCCGCACAGTTTGCATTGCACTTCACCAGCGCTTTGGATTACACTATATTGCAATGCGGCAGAAAAAGCTGACCCCGGTCCACAGGGTTCTGCTGAGTGCTGCAAGCATCTTTGCTCGGACACCTTCTAGTGTGCAGGTTTCATCAACCTCTGTTTTTTTCCTGTATTTTCTGAGGCAACCTTACAAAGGTTGCCACTACAAATAAAAATTATAATAACACAACTTATTTTGGCTAGAATTTGTTAAGTACGATTTTGTTTGACTAATTAAGCTTTTCAGGAGAGTTATCAAAGTTCAGAAAATGTCAATACCTTTCTTTCCTCAATAAAGGGTGCTCCGTCAATATGTAGTCTATTTTCAAACTTATGTCATAAGGCATACTGAACTATAAGACGCATGAAAAGAGACAAAATAGTAAGAGAAAAGTCTATCAGTCAGTCAGACTGTATTGATTGCGTTCACAGTAATTCTAAAACTTGTTTGTAAAACACTACACATAGCCACATTAGAAGCGGCTAGCCACATTAGCGTATTAACACTGTAACCCCCAACCTTCTTTGTAATGTGTAAAAACACAAACTGTTACACCTAAAACAGATGTTACTGTGACAATGCTAACTCCCAACCTTGTTTGTAACATGAAAAAAAAAAAAAACAGTCAGACGTTAAACATTAACCGCATTACCATTTTTACAATAAGCCCCAAACTTATTTGCAACACGTAAAAAAACAGACTGATACCGCTAAAATAAATGTTACTTTCATTATGCCCATTTCAACCTCGTTAGTAAAAAAACACCAAAAACAGCTCGACACCGCTTCATGTTAACTGCATTAGTGTATTTACAATAACACAAAACTTGTTTGCAACAAATCAAAAAATACACTGATACTGCCAAAACAAACATTACTGGGACTAGCTCCCAAACTTGTTAGTAACACGTTTAAAAAAACCCAGACTGACACTTCTACATGTTAGTTGTATTAGCATATTTACAGTAAGCCTTGTTTGTTACTCAAAAAAGCAGACTGACCTTTTGACAGAATCTCATGTACCTCTCAAAATCACTTTGACATCAGTAAACACAGTGATAACTAATCTATATATAAGGCGCTAATATTATTAGTAACGTCAAGTGAGACAACAAAGTCAGAGATAAGTTTGACAGTCACTCAGACTTTATTAACTGCATTCACAGTTATTCTAGAACTTGTTTGTAACATGCTACATGTTAGCCACGTTGCATATTCACACAGGCAACCTGTAACTCGCAACAGTGTCTGCAACAAGTAAAAAACCAGACTAATACCACTAAAGCAAATGTTACTGGGACTATGCAAACTCCCAACCTTGTTGGTTACACGTTAAAAACAAAGCAGTCCGACACTGCTACGCTTTAGCCATGTTAGCATATTTACAACTATACCCAATCAAACATTTTGGCAAAGCGTTATGAAGCTCTCAAAATTGCTTCAACATCAGTAAGCACAAGCATGAATAATCCATATGTAGGGCGCTCTGGATTATAAGGCCCACTGTCATTTTTTTTACTAAAATATAGTGCGGAAAATAAAATAATGCAACAGGTAGGAATTCACTGTTGGACAGATGTCTGTGAGTGTTTGCCCTCACTCTGTTTTTGTGCCCATAAGCATAACCCTTACATGCTTTTGGGTGCTAATGACACACATTGTCGAAAGCTCCAGATCCAGAATCTTCTATGTCTTACCTTCACTTCACATTTCTTATGACAGGACAACTTGCAGGCTGAAAAAAATCAAAAACAAACAAAAGAAGCATTAATGACTGAGTTAAGCACCAATAATAAAACACGACTATGAGTCTGTCAATAAAGGGAAAACTCCAGGATGTTCATGCTCACACAGATTCCAAAATAAAGACATCAAAAAATCTGTTTTCTGCAAACACTCTGAGGCCAGATGCAATCCTGCTAGCAACCTGCTGTGATACTGCCCCCAAGTGGAGAAAACATGGAAACATCAATCGCTAAACAATGGTTTTAATATTGGTATTTAGCTTGAAACCAAGCATGAATTTAGTCTCTTATTGCAGACTTTTTTTTTTGTTGTTATAGAGGCTAGGTGGTCATTTGAGCTTCAAATGCAGTTTCTTGGCTTTGAAGGCAGCAGTTTGAGTCATCCTCTTGAGAAAGTGAATTGTGAAAGCAGGGCCACCTTTTGACTGAACCAGCTCAGGTGGATCTCGTGTGTGTGTGTGTGTGTGAGTGTGTGCGTATAGAGTAGGTGTGTATCTGTGAATTACGAAGAGTTTGTTTGTAGAACAAACTTGTTTGAACTCCTTTTTGGTGTTCAAATGTTTTTTTAATTCATGGGTCAAAATGACCCATGAAAAAATTTTAGTACCATAGTGGTGAATAGCCCATATGTAAACATAAACAAAAACAATATATCACTTTTTCTTTAGAAAAAGTCATATCATTTCAAGTTTGAAAATGATAGGTTATGGTGTTTTTTCTACAAACAAATATGGTAGTGGGTCACTTTTACCCACAAGATAACAGTTAAAATGAGCATATCTGCTGTGACAGTCCTTGACAAAATTTGTCACCATTTTTTTTGGTCCTGAAAGTCATTACCAATTTCTGCCCCACCAACAGAATAAGTTTAAGCTCCAAGTAAGTTCCTGTGACTTTCTCATTTTGCTAGCTGTAACACAAAACCCTTTTATACTGCCAACCTTCCTGCATTATGCATGACAACAGAAGCAATTCAGGCAGCCTTGGCAGGTTGGGAGACACGGTATCGTTTAGCAGCACTTAATCAACTGCGTTTTATTGACATTGTTGGCTAGAAGTTTGTACATTGAAAATCAACCGCTTTATGAAACCATGATGATTGTACACCAAACAAAAATGCAAATGCAACGTGTTTTTACCCCCTCTTGTCATAAGATGAACTCAGAGATCTGATTTTTTTTCTACATAGACAAAACACCCCTTAAATATGGATCACAAATGTGTCTATTTCTGTAATAGTGGGCACTTCTCCTTTGCTGAGAGAATCCATCCCACTTAACAGTTGTGCCATATCAAGATGCTGATTAGACAGAATGATTATTGCGCAGGTGTGCCTTAGACTAGCCACAATAAACGACCACTCTGAAACCTGCTTTATGTTTTATTGCGGAGGTCTGGTGACTCAGAAAACCGGTCAGTATCCGGTGTGTCCAGTATTTGCCACAAGCAGTACGATTGAAACGATGACTCAGATTCAGACCAATCCCAATGCCCAAAGAGACGGCTATGGTTGTGATATTGGGCTATATCAATAAAATAAACAGAAAATTGAATTCAATCACTGCTAACCAGGGGTGGAGCTACAGGGGGCAAGGGGGGTCAGAACCCCACCCCCCAGCAAAAAGCTTTTTTTTTGGCTAATTTTTGAGTTAATATTAGTATCATTATCGACAAAGATTAAGAAATCCTCAATACAGGCTTCTTCAAGAGTTGCAAAAAACAATCATTAAATGAAAAAAAAACAAAATCAACATTCAAGTTAACATGTTCTCATTTGTCCCTCTACCAAAGTGGTCTGCCCCCTTCCTGCCCTCCATATAAAATATTCTCACTCTGTCACTGCTCCGTACTCGTGTCGTTTGGTGGTGGTGATACTGTGAAAAAAAAAGGCGATTGAATTTACGCACGTTCGCTGAAAGTCAAAGGTAAACCAGTTCTCATACAGTCAACATTTGCAACACATGGCATGTTTTGTCGTATGAATAGAAGGAAGTTGTACAAAATATCTTCAAAGTGTACAAAATGTCTTAGATAAAGTGTAAAAATCCAAGTGCTGTGTTGGCAAAGGTGCATGCTTCAGTTTCTGCTGATTCACTCTGTGTCTTTTGGATTTCGACTCGGTCCATGCTGTGTTGTAACTACGGACTAAAACACAAAAGAGGGATGAAAGGATGGTGATTGTCTTGAAGCTTTTCGCTACCCCACTTTCTTTCCCTTCTGCCTCACTCTGCACCACCACCCCTCAGCCCCTTTTCTCTCTTTTTCCCCCTTATCTAGGCTAATGCAGCAGTAGCTGCAGCAGCCATGCTAATTTTAACACTAAATCCTCAGCCAAAGCCCTCTACAAGCCTGCTCTTCCACTGCTGGGCTCTCTCCATGTTTTTTCATCTCCACCCGGGCTGAAGTTGGCGTCTTTGTACTGCAGTTCAAAAAGAAAATGTGTAAAACCAGAAAAAAGGGATGGCGGAGGAGAGAAACTGAGGAGATGCATCCGTTTCGCCATCACTTTTTGCTGGAGCAACAATAAAACCTTTTGGCTATTCTGAAATTAAGATGAAAAACATGTGGACCATAAGGGAGGAGGGAGGCAATGGAATTTAAGGCAAGCTGAGGCAGCACCTAAATGCACCCAAATATTCTTTAGCCATATATAAGTATGCAGGGGTACTACAAGAGGGATTTAGGATCCCTGATGAACGTCCTTGACAAAAAAAACACCACAAAGTTTAGATTTACGCATCTGTACATAAAGGTGGGCAGAAGGGTCTATAATGAATACTTTTATAGTATTTTTTTACCTTTTTTAAGGCCCAAGGCACTTTACAGTCACACTGATGGTGGCTCCTCTGCCAAACACTGGCACCAACTTAAAACCACCAGAAGCAATGTGGGGTTCAGTGTCTTGACCAAGGACAATTCAACACATGAGTGGGAAAGACAGGAATCGAATGTGTGATCTTCTGGTCAGTCGCTTTACCTCTGCACCATGTCTGCCCACAAGACCCACTGGCCTATCTAAAGCCCATTATGTCGCCACCTTGGCTGATTATGTCAACAAAAGTTGGGCTTTCCGAAAATGAGCAAACAGGCATGAACAAGACGGACGTTAGTTGGAATGGACCCGGTAAGTGAAGCTAAATAATGAACAGTAAAGCCTTAGTCACATGACCCTGGACCGGGGCATTGACCCATGCGGGTGCTGCAGGTTTTTGGGTTGTCCGGGCCAGTGGAAGGTCGTAGACTGGAGCGGACACAGGTGAAGAAAGCAGAAACATATGTGGATGAACGTTTTCACTCTATGGGTTCAACAAGCAGTAAGGGCTGTTGTGACTAAAGCCTTCTCTAGCCAAACAAGCAAAACAAATCTTTTAGAAAAAGTGTTACTTTTATTTTTTTCAAAGCAATTGTCTATTTTACATGGTCCAGTTGGAGGCCACTGATGAAGTCCCTAACTTGGCCACAATATGTTTTTTGAATCTGCTACCGACGGGAAGTGTAGGTTATGAAGTCGCCAGTTCCAGATACGACTACCAACGTTTGTGCAGCTCAACATTGGCTTCTAGTGGAGCTCGGTGCATATTAACCACATGAAACACTAAGAAAGGGAAATAACTTTGGGATTGAAAGATAAAAAAAGTTTCCGCACCATTGAAAACCCTGGTCTTTCTGTTGCAAATGTGTCGCACATGCTACTTTATTAAGAAAATTAATACTTTATTTCAAAGGATGTTTTTTTTGTAACTTTACTTGCAGATACAAACCAGGTCCTGCTTCCTGTTTGTCAGAGCATTCATGGGTTAATACTTTATGGCTTAATACTTTATACTTTTGGGCTTACAGGTGAAATAAAACCAAAATGAATAGGTTGCAACCTTTGACTGCATAGGACAACTGGACTGAGTGACCCCTCCCCTTCACATTCCAAATAAGAAGTACCTGCTGGTTCCAAGTTATAAACTGGATAATGAGATACCTTCATGAAAATAGGTGGTCTCATGTCAAACGTTCGAAGCATTTGACAGATTCTCCTAAAGCTTGCGTTTGAGTGGTAGGGGTGTCGTCCTCCAACAAGCTAACCCCTGAAAGGTGAAAGTGGTTGCCACAGAAACATTGACTTAGACCGACTCAGACCTATCACTACTGACGACGTCTGGATCCAACGTGGCAGCGTCTGTATTGCAAAAAAAAAGCAACTGAATTGATTTCAGTTGGAGCCTGAAGCAAGCTGTTTTCTATGGGCGACGTCACACTCACTTGGTCCAGTTGTCATAAACAGTCAATGGTTACAACCCGGCTGGCTCCTTCCAGACTGCTTTGATTGAGTAAAGCTTCATACTGCTGCACAACTGGAGTCAAAGTGGGGTTTGAAGTGACTCCTTGAATTAACCGGATCGTACCTAACAATAATGCCAACATGTCCAGACACTCACCTTTGCAGATGAGACCCTCCTTAGTGATAGCCTGCTTACATATGTCACAACTCTTGGCCTTCTTGAAGGGTTTCAGCTTGAAGGTGTGAGTGTGAACACCCTCTAGCTCGTCAGGCTGTGGGGGGAAGAAAAAATATCATCAGGCAAACTTAAGCTGACAAGTCCAAAGCCAAGAAAAACGGTTTTGTAATAAGCCTGTTGGTGATAAACTACTTTCTGACCTGATTCCAGTCTGAGGCTGACAAAAACAGCAGAGGATTTTTCACTTTGAAGCCTTTTAATTAAATGACTAATTCATGATGAAGAAGGAAAGCTTGACTTTAGCTAGTAGCCACAAAAATTCTACTTGTGAAGCACTTCTTTGTACATCGCGCACTATGTACATTTTTAATGTAGCAATCAAACATGGTAAAATCCAAATGGTGATGACGGAAATGGAGTTTGCAGCTGCAGTATTTGAATGCTGTCAGAGGAGATGCAGAGATCCCTACAAGGGTAATAACAAAGATTTATTTAATTTATTATTGATAGTTTGGGCATTTTCAAATACTTTTTTTGACCGTTACTCAAGGCTAGGTTGACTGGCTAATTGTGAAGAGTGCAAATATTGAACCAGATCATTAGTTTTAAGCTACAATACACCACCCTCGGCATCGCACGTCCAAGCAACCATTTCCAATGAAAGTCTACGTTTTTGAGCTACCCCATTCAAAACTCTTGCGTTTACACATAGCTATGCAGGTTTTAACCACCATTTTTGGGCTCCACGTACAAAACGGTTACTGAATGCACGTTGCCAGCTCAACCAGGTCGAACTTTGACCAATGAGGGGCTCAGATTTGGTAGTGACGCGGTGAAACTCACCAAACTCAGAGTGCAGCTGGTTTACCTGGTGATCGACTGCGAAGAGCCTGGCGATGTATGTGCTTGTTTTTCAAAAAAAAGGTAAACCAAGGCCACCGTTCTGACAAATCAGTAACCTATCTAGCAATGAACCGAATTGTTTCTGTTTCCTGCCAAGGTTTGTTCTGATTCAACATTTCGCACCAAGTCTCTTCCAACTGTAGATTGCAGACATGCCAATAATAATTTCCATCGTTCGCGGTAGTGTGAATAGGATTGTTGATGTTAATAAAGTTAATAAAGGTTTAAGCCACTTTTCTAGAGGCTTTTTCAAACTGTGGTCCCTCTTTTTTTAATGCTGCAGTCAATTTGGCCCAAAGCTTTTACAAAAGTATACTTCTCAGCGTTTTCCTTCCTTATCTCCCTAAATCTTAATGGTTTTTGTCACACTGTGACACACCGCCTGCTAGGAGCACCAGAAAGGAATCATGGCTGACCTTGGCCGCCCAGAGCCACGCTCAGCATATTAAAACAGGTAGCCTCAACAAAAATAATTCCCCGCCATCCATCTCAGAAATGTTATATATATTTCTTCCCGTCAGTTTGTTGGCAGCAGCTCAGACAGACAGTTTTCGTCTGCATATAGCTTAATTAAAGTAATGTAATCTGATCTAATAATGATTATTGGAGAACTGAATGTACTGGGGAAGAGAGTCAGATGAAAAACAAATAGAAGAAGGAAAACAAATGAAAAAAACATATTTAGCCATAATATGTCAACATTTTTGTAAAGTTTGACCAAAATGTTCCCATTTTACCAATCTTTATTGAGAACAAACACAAATAGATGAATTCATTGTCATGTAAATGATTGTATAAGGTTTAAGCTTCCAGCCTCCTCTTATAGACATCTCCTCCAGTGGAAGCCTCGGCTGGGTTTATAAATAGCATTTAAAGCACCTCAGTGCCACTCCACAGCCCTGATGTTTAAGATGACCTGGCAGAAAACAGCCGAGTGAACCAATCACACCCTGCCAGCTGTGTTACAGCCAGGTGCCATGGTTACCTGGCTGCCACGGCAGGTCAACATGCCCTGTTACACAGAGATGCATGGTGTAAAAGAGAGACAAACATCCAACCACAGCACACAGCATCGAGACAAATGACTCTTGGAGAGCTGCCATTTCACATTTCAAAGCTGTTTTCTCAGGTGATTAAAAAAGCGGATAAAAAAAAAGAAATCATCTGTGCAGTGTCATTTTCCCCGTTTTTATTTAAAAATCGTTCTTTAGGGTATTTTTTGATTCATAAGATGCACCTAAATGCCATCATTTTTTCCAAGAAACTACATTGCGCCTTACTGTAGATTATTTCTGGTCGTGCTGATTGCTGTTGAAGAGATTTGAGCTCGATGTCAAAACGCCAGTCCCGGTTTTTGTACAAGTTGCAAACAAGGTTGGCTGTTTTGGAAATATGCTAATGCAGCTAACATGGAGCAGTTTTGGATTGCGTTTTCTTTAAGTGTTACTAACAAAGTTGTGAGTTAGCGTAGTCAGAGTACTGTTTGTTTTAGCAGTAACAGTCTGGTTTTTTATGTTGTAAACAAGGTTACGTGTTAACGTGGTTGGTAGTTTTGTAAATATGCTAACGTGGCTAACATGTAGCAGGGCTTGACTGTGTTGCTTTATGAGTTAGTGCAGTCCCGGTAAGGTTTGTTTTAGTGGTTTCGCTCGGTTTTTGTTCCGCGTTGCAGACAAAGTTGGGAATTACAAACATTGTGAATATGGCACAACACTTGTGGCTAGCAGGTAGCGTATTACTAACAATTTTTAGAGTTTCTGTCAACACGGTTAATAAAGTCTGACTGACTGATGGATTTATCTCTGAAGCTACGTTCACACCCGTGTCAACGATGCACATTCAAGTGATTAATTTCAATAAAATGACTTTTTCAATGTGCCTACACGTGCATTTCGGTGTTCAACATACAAAACTCTTGCATTCACATGTTTAAGACCGCTGTTAGGCTCTACGTACAAAACGCATAGCCATTGAACGCACGTTGAAAGCGAAAGCAGTTGAACTTCGAACAATCAGGGACTCAGATTTGGTAGTGGCCTCTGGATGGCGTCCCCTTTAACTCATAGAAGTGCCAACCGTTTGAATATTGATCATGAAGAAGACTTTGATAATTGTGGATTGTGCTCAGCCAGAATTATACGACATCAAGTATCTCATTTATCGGAATAGGACTGTGAAAGAAAAAGCCTGGAGCAAGATTCACACTTCTTTGACTTTTCGCACAAAGACTCTTCCAACTGTAGGAGATGGACATGCGCTAGTAAACAGTAGATAAAATAAAGCCCCTCTCTGCCCATCCAGTGAGAACACCTTGGACCAAATGCACATGCAAGAATGTGTGTTTTGCTCATTCGTTGAACATGCGTTACCTGCCTGTTATGAACGTAACTTGAGTCTTTGGACTAACTCAATACACATTATAGCTTAGTGTGCTTTATATATGACAACATATAAAAAACAGACCATTCATTGACAGTGTGCTTTGAAATCTAGTGCGCTCTAAAGTGTGGAAACAACGGTAATTGCTTATGACCATCTTTGACTGGTTTTAGCTTGTGTTTGAACCAGTTTTTCTCTCGAATAAGTTTGACTTTCACCATTAAAGTTTTGCAGTCTCGTTGAAATCTAGAAAACAGCTTTTAAAGCTCAAGTCCTGACCCTTTTCTCAACAACCTAGGGGACTTGTTTTTTTGCTCTTAAAGTGCATCCGTGACTCGAAGTGGCAATGCAAAAGACCAGTTGGCAGAAACACCACCAAAGAAAAAAATCACAAGTTCCGTCCTCTGTTTCGTGTTAGAAGACTCCCTGGAGTGATCAGAAAGAGAAAATGGGAAAAAAAAGGGTCATGGATAGAAACGGTGAAAGAGGTGAAGTGAAGGAAATGAATGTAGACAGTCAAAAAGGACGAGTTAGGAGAAGAGAGTGAGCAGTCTTGGATCCAAGGATGGAGGAAGAGGAGTGCTTCTGTAAGTGCACATGTGTCCGGACAAACAGAGAAGAGGCCCAGTAAATCAAGGCTCAACGTTCGCCTCTCCCAGTTGCACTTAGCTAATGAAAAGCATCACTACTCTGCCACGACCGCAACCCCACTTAGAGCCAAGACGTGGGGGAGGAGGTGGGGTACAATTCTCTCAAATGCACCGTTCTGCCCTTCTGCTCAGATGTAGCTGAACGTAAATTTGCTCAAATGATAAACCACAAGCTAAAAAAAAAGGTTTTTAAGGGACATATTATTTTTGGGTTGACTAAAAGTACCTGCAGTCACATACATTGGATGGCTTTGGGACTCCAATATCTAGAAATGGGAAAACTTGGAGTTCCTTCAAATGAATGATTAACCTGCCAAAGCAAGACCAAAAACACAGAAACATTCGTGTCCTTTTAAAGTGGTGTTCCTAAATCAGAAACTGTCTAGAGCCTTAGTCACATAGACCCTTACAGGGGTTTGACCCATAAGGGTGATGAAGGGTTTTGGGTTGCTCAGACCTGTCAAAGTTTAGTCAAAACTTTTGAGGTGTGCTAAATTGCTGAATGTTTTGTTCTTCGAGCCCCAGAACAGTCATAATAACTTTGGTAGCAATGCGTGAACGCAAGAGTTTTGAATGCAGAAGCCCAAAACATGCATTCACCTAGACTTTTCATCAAAATAATGTAGCATCAGGGGGAGCGCAAGTGTCTTCCAGTTCACTCGATGCTCACACGCCCAGCTCAAGGAGTGTAATGAAAATGTAATGTACAATTGTCGTGTGTGGTAAATGTATTTGGAGGAATAGTGTAAGTTGCATGCACTTATGAAGTCCGCATGATGCTGTTGTTCGATGCTCTTAAGCCACAGTCCAGTCATAAGGTGCATAAGTTAGTAAGGTAACTTAGGTTACGACTTTAGTAGTTAGTAAGGTTAGTAAGTAGACGGTAGGGGGAGAATACTGGTCCCTTACTGACCCTTGGTCCCTTCACTGATCTCATGTCCATTCCGCACGCATGGGGTGGGTCTATGATACATTTGTAGGATGCCCACACAAACTGATCGTCTACTTTAGTAATTGCTAACAGGCTGCCCCTTGGCTCTCTGGGAAGTGTGCACAATTTTCCAGAGTTGGAAAAAAAAAGGGGAAAAAAATTGTACGGCACATCTACGTCTCACTTACTTTACCCTTCCTTACGTGTTGCTCAAGTGTATGCTGTGACCTGTGGTCTGCAGCATGCCCATAGCGCTAAAGGGTGTTTGAACGTTTCACCCAGTCAATAGCCACCTGTAAGGGCAGTCAAGATTTTCCTAAACTTTTCCTTTAACCCTTTCAAAGCTGTGGTGTAAATGTAATGGTGTTGACATTCTTTTGACTTGCGTAACTCTTCAACCATTTAAAGAATTCATGTAAATCCTGCAGGTTCTGAAGTGCAGAAAAGCAGCTCTGCACCAGGGCAGAATCTGGTGATTCATGTTGACTGCGAAAATGCTTAAAATTTATGTTGTTACAAAGGAGGAAGTGTTATGTAGGTAGTGCCATCTTCGGTGTTAAAGTTGACTTAAAACAAATCAGACCCCAACATCAGCCTCGTCAGAACCTGTTCAGGAAATTATTGTGGCTAAAGTTGGTATGTCCTGATGTAAAAGTTTTTTCTTTTTTTTTTTTTTTTTTTTCATTTGGTCTCAATATGAAAAAGAAACCTTTAGTCATGCGTAGATTCTACAAACGCTAGCTGCCTTTGAGCTCTGCCGTCTGGTTTCGAAACCCAGACAAACCCGCTCACATACGTAAACACAAACTTCCCCGCATCGATCTTTATTCCCATATGAAAGACCAACAGGCGTCCTCTATTGAAGAAGGCCACACATGGTTTCGTTTACGGCTCGGTGAGAGGGAAGCCTTTCTGCATGAATTGGAAGAACGACTTGAAAGCACAGAGTGGGACATGTTGGAATTTAGATTTACTGTAACTCTTTTGCATAGTGATGCCATTTGAATCAAACCTAGGACTTGTTCAGTCAGTGGTCCCTTGTGTGCCATCATTTTTTCCAAGTGGGGAAAGAATCACAACCTTCAGGCTTTTCTCCACATCAAAAAAACTCGCACTTTTGCATTAAAAGGACTTTAAGTCGATTTCTGCCAGAGTGACTGCTCTGTTGATGGATAAGGTCAACAAAGGGAGAAAAAATGAGTCATCCAGAGTGAAAAACGAACACAAAGAGCACAAAAAATGTTGGGTGACAGAACAGCATGAGGTGAACATGAGGTAAGGCCTGCAGCAGAAAGTCCCCCCCCCCCCCCACACCCTCCCCAGATGAAACCCCAGAACCACACCTGCTTTCAATTTCCGCTTAAATTGGAATTTTGTCAGAAACAATGGGAGCCTTTGTGAGACAGAGCGCAGGAGAAAAGAAAGGACAAGAAACAAGGTAACGAAAAGCCTAGGCTTTTAGATGTCTTTTTCTACAAAAAGTGTCACTATTTGCAAGAACTGTACTGTACCGTACAAAAAATATTGATTTGTAAAATATATCGGCAGGGAAATTATAACGTAAACGTCTCTATATATAACATAAATGGAACATTTAAAAACATTTTTATGATTTATATTGACGTACGGTAAGTACAATCAAGTATTAGTGCCAGGATAAAAAAAAAAGAAGAAGAAAACGTACGAGAACAAGGTAATAAAATTATGACTAAACACTGCAATTATGAGAGTAAAATTGTAAAATTATCAAAAAAAGTTTTAATTTTATGAGAATAAACTCATAAAAAAATGTAATTTTACATGAACAAACTTCAATTTATTTATTTATTTTTATTTTTTTCTTTTTTAAGAGTTAAAAATGTGCAAGAATAAATTTGAATTATGAAAAAAAAGTTGTAATTTTACTATAGAACAAACTCGTAAATATGTAAGAAAAAGGGTCGTAAAATTATGAAAATTTTAAAAATATAGTTATGCATTTATGAAAAAAATTAATTAAATTAAAGTCGCAAAACAATCAGAAAAAAGTAAAAATCTTATTAGAAAAAAGTTATAATATGGAAAAAAAAGTTTTTATAAGAAAAGGGTAATAAAAGTATGAGAAAAAAAATATTTGTAAAGAAACAGACAAAAATTGTCATCTTATGAGAATGAAGTCGTAACATTATGAAAAGAAAATCAAATATTTTCAAGAATAGATGTAATTTTGTGAGAAAAAAGTTTGAAAAATCTACAAGAATGAAGCAATAAAATTACAAAAAAATTGTCATAAGTTTATCAAATTTAACTCATAAATTTGAGGCAGACGTCAAAAATGTTTTAAGAATAGTCATAATATTATGACAAAATGTCAAAATTCCATAATTTTACAAGATTAAATCGACACATTTATTAGAAAAATTGTGCAAAAATACATTTGTATAATATTAGTAAAAAAAACCATAATTTTACAAAAGTAAACTAGTAAAATTATGTGGAGAAAAAGTCACAATTTTAGAAGGATAAAGTCTGTTTACTAGAACAAATATTAAAAGAAGAAAACACAAAATGTGTTTCCGTATAAGAGTCATAGAGCGCTTTTTACAGCATTTACAGCATTGGTTACACAATTAGGTAAATACTAATTCCTTTTTGTGTTTTGCACTTCAGGGCCACCATAGTTTTTGGTCAAAATAATAAAAAACCTGTGTCATTTTCTAGGACATAGTAGGACACAGGACACTGCAGAGAGACAATAGTTCATCAGAAATTTGGCTCTTGAGTTGTTGGGAGGGACCTTTGGCATGGTGCAACCCTCCCTGCTGAGAGCCCTCTGTTCACATGCTCTCCTGCCGGCTCACGCTCTCACCCTAACATTACCGGGTCGACAAAAATGGGGATTTTGGACGTGCAGTTTTGAGCCAGATGCCAAATCGGATGATGAAAAAGAAAACGTACGTGAATCTCGTCGTCTACAAGTGGATGCATCGGAATGGAACGAAACAGGGAGCTTGTGGCACACCCGCTTTCTACGTCACAAATATGGTCTTTTTCAAATTTAATTTTTTTGTTTCACAATGATTTGAATTGTTTTTTTTTTTGATTCACAATGATTTGAATAAAGAAAAACTCAGAAATGCGATTTTGAGCTTAATTTCTTTTACATATGTCCTCCAAAGTGTGAATAACGCCACAAGAACATGGTAAAAAGCACAACTTTCATCAGAGCGGGACTTTGATGGTTGATGACTGATTATTTGCAGGAAGGTCCTAACCGAACAATTACAACGCTGGTGGTGCTGAACAAAAAAAAATCTCAGTTCAGAAAGGTTTCAGTATTTTATGAACAAACAGAACAGCGCAGAGCAGGAAATCAAAGCCGAGAGAGAAAACTCTTATCAGGATAGTCACTGCTCTGGTTATATCCCCCCCGGGACCTACTTTGCTGTGATTATGACTGCATCAGTGATAGCCAGCACGAGAGTACCCATAATCATTACTGTAGGTTAAAAAGGCTTTGAAAATCCATAGACGCAGAAACTGCACAAACGTCTTGGCAGTGTTGGGATCTGTGAGGGGAGAAAAGATTGACAAGAGCCTTTGTTGATCCCATAAAAGACTCATTTATACCTACTTCTAATAACTTAACCTTGTGATAAACCAAAATGTATGCTTTATTCCAACATGCAAGTGCATACAAGTATAAAACACACATTAAGTGTCAAAGTTAACACACCCTGTTTCTGTAAATGAGTTTTTAAAGACTAAATTTCTGCAACATCTTCACACCAGGGTGGTGCATTCAGTCTGTTTGCTTATGTTTACAGTATGATCAAAAGCAGGTGAGGACAGAGGCACAAACAGATCAATAAGCTGTGATCATTAAGTCCGGGGCGCTTATGATCATTAGTCTGCTGCTAATGAACTTAAGTGTGCCATGCTTGATAATGAGCTCTCCTGTCTTTGGGTCAACCTTAGGAAATAAAAAAAAAAAAAAAAAGCGGAGGAGACTCTGCAAACAAAGGGAAGAACAGTTCAGCTTTTGTCACCCGAAAGCAAGGAGACATGCAACTCATGCAAAACTCAAAAAAGCTGTGGTCTAAGCTTACGTCTTTATCCGCCCGTGATTTTGTTTTATCAACATTTTTTACTGGGTCAATATTCTAAAACTGCCTCTTCCTGGTCAGGGTGTATGCGGTTGCTGGAGCCTATAACAGTGACTTTTGGGCAATGGTGAAGTACACCCAGCATGGTTTGGCCAGTCCATCGCAAGGCCACTGAGACATCACAATCACTCATAGTACAATCAACGGAGCCTGTTTTTGGACTGTGGGAGGAAGCCGAGGAGTCCCCGAAGGAAACCCACTCATGCATGAGTAGAACATGCAAACTCTACAGGTGAAAGGATCCAACTGGAATTTGAACCAACGCCTTATCGCTGTGAGGCAAGAGTGCTAACCACTACGCCACCATGCAGCCCATAATCCCATAAAGAAACTACTATTTATCTTTAAACACCGGAGCTATAGCTCCAGTTTTGATGTGTTTTAAATTACCGTAACTTTACAACTATTTACGAAGTTTACGTAATTCTAACGCATTCTGAAGCGAAGAAAAGCAACTCAAACGTGAGGCGCTTACGCAAATAACATAACCAACTGATCGGATTGCAGTAGTCGAAGAGTTTTCATAGTTGAAAAAGTGTGTATTAGTCAGCATTTGTCGGTGGCGACAGCTCCGGTGTTAAAGGGTAAAACAAGCCAAGGAACACTTTAAAGAGCTGCTGCCCCGACTACTGAAAGATCCACCAATCAGAACAGCATATGCAGACTTATAATCCAATCAGCAAAGCCATGGTTAGCAACAACACAGACATGAAGTGTCTGTCAACAAGTTCAGGAAACTATACAAATGTTGCTGTTTATTCCTTTTTTGTAAAACAGACATCTTGCCCGTTTGGAAAATGACCCAAATAGAAGGCTTTGAGATTGTAAAATAAGTCTACTTGTGTTCAAGGAAATGGACTATTGGACTTTTTTTTTACTTCCACATCCAAGATTCAAGGGAATAGATCTGTATCTCTAAAACCCTGACATATAGAAAATCCAAATGAAAAAGCTATGTTTTCCAAGTTAAGATACCAAAATCCAACCAAAAACTTCCAATAGCTTCAGATTTTAAACTGAAAGTCCAAAGAAACCAACATGGCGCCTATTATTTTTAACAGACAGAAACAATTCTTTTTTTTTAAATAGCTCCTTTGGTGTCCCAATTCCCTCACTACTTAGTGCACTACATTGGGCATTCGTCATTTTTTAGGGTCGTCCCAAACTGCAATTCCAAAATCCAGTGTTCTGGAAATTTCCCAGCAGGTTCTGGAGGAGGAGATGGTCTCTCGCAGGGTTGTGTTTGGTGCCGCACGGATGGCAGGTCGGGGGAGGGGGCCAGGTACGGCGGGTGTGGATCCAACTCTAGGATCTAGGCTCTCGTGGGGTCCCCCGTCTCAGTGCAGCTCCCCCCTGCCGAGCTGCCTCACCTGGAGCCTAGCCGCATGACTTAAAAGTGGTGCGTACCAGGGGAATCCGACTGTTTTATTTAAGCAAAGCATCGTGAGGGCCCGCAGCAGGTGCTCCGCGATGTGATTTCTGCTCAGTAACTGAAGAAATTCAATGAAGAGCGCATTTACGTCTTCTTCGCATAGTTTATTTGTACTTCTTCCTTCATTTTAACATGGTTCATTCATGATGTATTTGTGAAAATTTCACTTAAATACCACAACCCTTCTGACTTTTTCCATGTTTATTCATTTATTTTCCAATTTTCATCTGTTTTCATCAATATGCACAAAACGTACGGCCTCTGATACGGCCTTTGTGCAGGGGGTCACGTCACATGAATCATCATAGTTTGGTTGGAAAAATACTTTTTACCAGAATTTGGTTATTTTTTTATCCAGTTTTCCATGTTCAACAATTCCCTCTTGATCGTTTTCTGAGTTAGTATTTAAAGGTATAAGACCAATTAAAAATCTAACCAAAAGGTTTGTGGTTTTTCTTGAATGACTTTCAGTGTAGCTTATGATGTTTGGGTTGGCAAAACGTCATAATCGCTGTGGTTATTTTTATTGCAGTCATTGATTTTTACACTAAAAAGGTAAACGTGATCATTTGCTGTTAAGGTTTATTCAGTTTATGGCATTGTTTTACTTCTGTAAGTGCGAATTTTATTCACAGGTTCACCTTTTACAAAAATAATTAATAAAAATGTATTGCTTTGAAAGTTTCCATTAAGAAAAAAATATTTTAATTTATTTCATTTCATTTTCATTTCATTTTATATTTTTATTTAAAATTTACAATATTTTTCCTGATGTATCATCTCAGCCAACATCAAATAACTTTATGAACAGAGATCCAAGCTTGAGAGGGGGAAGCGGGGGCAGAGTGGTGCACATAGCCCAGGGGAAGTTTGCTGAAGCTGGGTCATGGGCTAGCTGGAGGCTGCCTGACAGTCCGAAGGGAGACGTCCAATCACATCGCATATAAATCACCTGGTAACCAAAAAAAAAAAAAAAGAAAAAAGGGGGACTTCTTTGGCCAGAGTTGCGGTCACACTCTTTTAGGACGCTCCAGTAATGCGGGAAACGCATGCACGCATGCATGCACACCAACATCCAAACGACGAAGCTGCAGGGATGTCTGTGTGGCAGCAGAGCAGGACACGCCGTCCCATTGGAGGCTGTTGACCAAAAGTAGGTCTGAGTGCAGTTTCGTGTCACTCTGTGGCACGCATGCACATCAAAACCACAAATATCACCCATCATGCTGGAAGAATCAACTTTCTCCCTTCAGACCAGAAGCACTTATTTATCACTTCAATTTTAAAAAACATCAAATACATGAATGTATTACTCCAAAATCTCCTCACTCAGCTCTAGACAGTTGTGATGGTATTTCAAATACACGCCACAAACAGATGACACATGCAGAGGCGTGGCAGGCAGTAAGCGTCCAATCAAAGCATGATTGATTTTCCCAGCTCTCCGGGGAATCTGTTCAGTCAATAAGGGACTCTGTTAGACAACTGAACACTTAATGGATCTGCACGCATGCTTGACTTTGTTACAGCTGGGCTGCAACGTGGAAATACTTTTGAAGTAGCATTAAAAGCCGCGTGTTAGAATACCCCGCAAAGTCTGCATAATGTTAAATAACCGTTTAAAATAGAGAAGGGCGATACCACTCCTTTACAAAACAAAGCTGATAAGTTTTTGCATAAAATATTCGATGTCAACTACATATTCCAATTACTGGTAATTTCTTATCGGTGAATTTTTCTCCCCTTTGGTCATGTCACTGATGGAGCAGTTCAATATGCTGTGGACTAGTGGGTGTTCGGCACAAAACACTGGAGTAACTCACTCGATAACCAAAATATACAGAAATGAAACATGCACTTTTATTTTCTTGTTCATTAATTAGTAATCAATGTTTTACTAGAGTAATCAATACCAAAAATGGTGATGTACAGGAACTGATACTGAAAATCCCTTGGTACGGATGCTCCCATCACTAGTTTGAAACTTTCCAGTAAGACTACCGGTATGTTCAACTAAGATTCTCAGTTATGGCTTCAACTCATCTCAATTTAGCTTCACAGCTCACTGGCTTCTTACTAAACTGTCACAGTTCTCGCATTTTCTGAAACTAATTGGAGATGGGTTTGAGCCATCTACTGTTATTGAATCCATATTTTGGAGAAAGAAAAACACTTTTCAGTTAGCAAGATGAGTGTTGAATAGAAATGTTTCAAGACAATTTAGAAACTACTTTCAGTTTGAAGTCCCACTGTTTGTACACGTGAAAAATGTTCACATGTAACCCATCCCTTATTAAACAGTGTGCTTCAGTCATGCTTAAGGGGCAATTTGGTCTCCACCTTTGACCCCCTTCGGTGGTTTGACTCCATTTGGGGGTATACGCCCAAATGTCTTTTGAATTACGAATACTAGTAAAATACCTATTTTGGTTAAGCTACTGAACCCTTCAACACTGGGGAACCTGCCAGCGACGTATGAATGACACACCACTACTTTTGGACATAGAGGAAAATGGCTTTTCATATGAGCCTCACACCAACATGCAACACGTTGCTAGCGTAGTGTTGCACAACGGCACAACGCCACTTCTGTCCGTGACAGAATCAGCTGATTTACGATGATTGCATAAGCACTTCGCTTCTTTAAAGTGTCACATATCTGCACAAGGATGCTTTTCTCCACTTCAGAATTACGTTACTTGCATAAACAGTTGAAGAGTTACGATAGATATATCATATAGATGTACCGAGTATCCCTTGTTTTTGCAGTCATTTTGGCTAGACCACTTAAGCCTTTTAACATCTGAGGTGTTGCCGGTGACATCTAAATAATACACGCTCTTTGGTGTAGGGTAACTCTTTGACCATTTACAAGGTCAATGCAAATCAGCTCATTTTGAGGCAGAGAACAGCAGAACAACCCACTGGAATGATGCCAATTCCGTAAATGATTGAAGAGTTCCACCAGTGGAAAAAAATGTCAACACTAGAGGTAAAGCCTTGGTGTAGAACAAGAACAGATCAATGACAACTTCTGTAGAAGTGCTGGTTGTCATGACAACCTTTGCTAGTCTATCGGTACCTGAGAGTGTCTTCGATTTCCTGTTTGTCTTTCCATGAACAAAAGGAGTTTTCACAATTTTCGCCAAGTTGTTTGACAGTTTCCTAAACTAAACCAAAGATCAACCTAAAATAATTGCCACAACATGTATTATTAACTAGTTATAAACTAGCTGAAGCTTTATCTAGTCTGGTAGGACCAGTCATCCTTTAGAGATGTTTTCTTTTGTGGTCAACATGTCAAATCTAATATTTGCCTTGAACATGATGAATAAGGAATGGCCTATTTTTGTGGTGCTTTCTTAGAACTGGCCTCTTTGCTTGCGCCCATGCTACACCTCACAACAGCTGTCCATTTTGCTCACACCTTCCTCTTCAACGCTGCTCTCTTTTTATTTAGTCGTGAAGAATGAGGGGGGATGCCGCATCAGAGGCCTTGCATCTGGACGACTCAATGTCTCGCTTTACATGTGGAGTGCGGGGGAGCTCCTCTCCACCCTGCCACTGTTCCCCTTGCATTTAAATGGTTCTCTCCAGCACTGCAAGCTTGAGGAAAGTAGGGCAGATGCCTCATTTACACTCGGGCGCTATCCTTGTGCAAAAGACAACACAACAACCAACGAATCGACTCATTTGCTTGGCCATCAAGGTTGTGATTCCGGAAACATCATCAAGTGATGCAGGAATAAGTGTGTCCTTAAGAAATAAAAAGGCTAAGCTGTTACACACACTGACTTTTGTGTCTATACGCACAACAAACACTTGAAGGTCTGACGTTTTTGTCTTGGTTGGTCAACTCCCATTGTACGCATCCTGGGTTTGTTGGCACGTAAAGCCCCCTGTTCCTGACACACTCAGTCAGTCCCAGATAGAAGCTGAAAAGTGAGCAGCGGCAGATTAAATTATACAGGAGAGCCCAGAAATAGCTCAGACGCAGAGGCAGCGTGGACTTGAAAACACAAGAATACACAAATGCAATCCCAAGGAATGGTCAGTGAGATTAGGATTCAAAGATCAGACTCCTAGATGAGGCATCATTGACGTCAAAAATGTTTTTTTTTCTCTAGAAATCCAATATTTAAGATACTTTGAGACACTTTGCCGGCACAAATACACGAGGAAGCCAATCTCTCAACAATGAACTGTTCCCAGCTCCACCCACTTTGTAGGAATACTTCCCCTGTGTCAATTCCACCGTCTACTGACTTGTTTTTTCAAATGTGGCCTGTACACTTGTGTCTTACCCAGAACATGCAGGACAGGCAAACCCAGGTCCTGGCCCTCCCAGCCAGAGCAGAGGGCAGCGATAGGGAGACAGAGGGCATCCTTAAAGAAAAAGGCGCCTCCAGTTCTCAGATCCGAAATCCACGTTATTCCCAGAAATTCCCCCCTCTCTGGTTTGGGCGACTCATAGCTGTACCAGATGTGAAGGATGCACAGAGGAGCGCTCAGGGCTGTGATGTAGCCGCTTCGTCTTTCTGATGGCCTCAGTCAATCTCCTCCATGTGAGCTCCTGCCCCTCCTTCCCACTCCGGCTACTTCTCCCTCACTCTTGCTCTTCAAGAGTGGCAACTTTACTCCAGCAAGCAGCTGGA
>BSAI01000123.1:3166089-3185765 GCA_036245035.1 Adrianichthys oophorus | reverse complement strand
CCTCTTCATGCCTCACACCCCCCATTTCCCACATACATTCACAATCAAACACACCACCCATCTCCTATAGTAACCCAGCCCTGTCATGTGGGGTCTACGTAATCCACGTTGCCATAGAAACTGAAAACCTCTCCGGAGCCCTTGGAGGGAAGACACCACCTTAGCTCTCCACTTTCACCTCCCAGTTGGCCATGTGACCAGCATAAGGAATGCATTTGAGGGTAAATATCAAGGAGATACCCAAAAGATGGCCACCTGGACTTTAAAAGATATTACAGACAAACAATTTGCCAAGTCAGCAAATAAGCAGTTATGTTGCAGAATTCTTTCTGTAAAATTATTAATTTATTGCTGCTGCAACTTAAAAATAGACAAGTTAGGGCATTAAAAGCTTTGCCTAAGTTGTATCAATGTACTGCTGGCCATTTTGTGGCTAAAATGAAGCCAGCAATGCGAGGAAGTAAAGTGTGATGTTGGGCCCTAAGTGATGATCCTGGTCTGTGCCTTGTTGTGGTGTGTGCTCTATGGGTCAATTGTCACCGAAAAGGCAGAAGGCCATTCCAGGTTCAAGTATGGCACGTCACGCGGACCAGATTTGACAAAACACTTACTGTTGCCCTTCGACAGCTCTTTTGTCTAGGCGCAGAGGTTGGGGTCTGACAGGAGGCCGTTGACAGGAGTCTTTTGTTCTCATAGCCAATTCAAACAGGAGCCATTGATACAGGTAATTAGACTGCACCATCCGGATCCTGCACTGTCTTTAACAGTTGAAGCGTATCTATGATAAATATTACTGACCAAACTTATCTTTATGAAGGGACAACTTGCAGAATCAGTGACTGACAAATACTTTTTTTTGCCCCACTCTGTACAACTATGCGATAGATAATGTTTTGCTATGTCTATGTATACCAACCACGGGAAGATAAATTAAACTAAAGACAAGTTTAACGGAAACTGTATAAAATGAGAACAATTTTAAAAAACTATTTGCGGTTATTTTAAACTGCTGGCTGAGGGTGGGTTTTACACCGAGTTTGTGCCTAGGGCCTTATACACGTATAATTACACTCTGTTCACGGGTAATGAAAAATGTCCAACCAAGACGGAGCATGGTGTTTTATGATTGGTGCAGTGCAAGAAAAAAAGCCTTTCAAAAGCTACAGTTTTTCTTTACGAAAGATGTGCCTCACATTTTCATGACACTCATCAAGACAGTACTAGCAACTTCCTCAAGACATTTGGTCTCATTTGGATAGTAACTACCTGACACGGCTTGACAGCAAACGTTGATTTGTATTGTTCATGTAATCTAGAACGACAGGTCTTAAATGTCCAGGTAAAAGCCAAAAAAAAAAAAAAAAGACTTTTTTTTTTTTTTGTGAAGTTAAATGTAGGCTTTTGAAATACTCATTTGAAAGGGACAAGGTATAGGCGTTGACCTAGCCGGAGGATATCCAAATCCCAACAAGGTTATATCCCAGGTAACAGGAACTTGTCCAGCTGGAACAAGAATTGAACATATGTGGCTTGTGCAAAACAAAAAGGAAAACGGTTGATTCTAGTTGTGGAGAAAAAGGGGCCAAGAGGAAAGGCAAGAACATAAAATAAATGTGTGTGTGAAGGCATTAACAAGCTCAACACACAATTAAATACAGCTACTGTGGAAGAGAGGGAGACAGTGAGTGTGTAGGGGGTGGGATTGAGCACGGGTGTAGAGATAAGAAGCTGCAGCAATTGGGCGAGGGGGGGGTCGGGACTGGTGTGGGAGGGTGTGTTGCTTCAGTCGGGGCTGTGGCAGCTGCAGCACCACATGTTATGGTGTAACAAGGAACAGAATCATGCCACCAGAGGATGTTGGGGTGCGTTGTATCCAGGATGCTAATTCTCATGGAAGTTCCAAATGAATACTTTTGGATTTTTTGAAAGGTTCCTTACGTAGATACGTAGCAAGTCATCATTTATCTCAATGTCCAATTTAAGATCCAATGCACTGAATTAGGCATTGCTAAGTTTTCATTTGCACATCAGATGCTCAAGAAGAGCAATGATTACCCATCTCGATGGTTCTACCCTATTCAATTTGGCCTTCAAATGAACCAAGCAAGTCATGACCCATTAACAATCAAACACAAAAGACCTAAAGGCCCTTTGGAACAAGGATATCAGTCTGCAGCTGGAAATACAAGGTGACCTAATCCCATTAGGAACACCAGCTTTCGAGAAATCCCCCCAAAAACTTGACCCACATGCCTCCAGATTGTTTTTTTCCGGAAAAAGAGGTGCAACCCTGACCTTGGGGGCACAAACAATCCCTTCAAATATCAACTACATCATTTTTGATTATTGTATGCAATGCCATGATTGAGTGGTGGCCTATCCATGAAGAGTGCGGCATGCAGTTAGATCATTTTGGACCCATTCTGAGACCTATGAAAGGCGCCGGGATATGTTGAGGAGGGTAGCAACATTTGCATTAACCGTAGAATCCTTTAAGTCCATTCCATCCCTTCTTAGGATTCCTATCTCAGTGCCCGGTCTCAGCTCTTACCTTGTCTTGCTTGGCTCCCCGCAGAGGAAAGAAGCAGGAAAAGAGGAACTTGCCCCAGCTGATGACAGCAGCCAGGCACCAGTTGAGGCGAGCCATGCCCGTCCCGTCTTGTCTGCCAGCCTCTTATCTCGCCTGGCGGTTCCTGGGATAGGATCCTGTAACCGCCTTTGATGCGTAAAAAAAAAAAAAAAAGACAGAAAGGAAAAGACCACGCAGACGCAGGAGATCCTGCTGTCCTAGACCATGGAGATAACTGAAGTGATAGCCCTCCTATGAGGCAGACGATGATTTATTTTCATTTCAGGGGTTTTCAAGCAAATTTGGAGGTTGGTGTGGTTGTGTGTCTGCAATTCCAATTTGTGAGGGTTTCTGGCATCCTACAAAAAAAGGCTAGACCTTTAGACGGTCTAGAGGGACCTGGAGTATCTAGAGCTTAGGACCATCTACCCATCTGTCCGTCCATCCGTCTGTCCCTGTCTTCGCAGCCCGGTGTGGATGAGTCAGTCCTCAAAGTGCGATGAGCACCGTTGGCCGCACAACGCCAAGAGCCCGTCGCTGATCGACCGCGGTGCTACACGCATGCATGCTGACATGCCCACGCTTGCAGTCTCCCACGGACACACACCTGCAAATGCCCCGATGCTCCGCCAGCTAAAAGAGCCCCCCCTCTGGGTGCATGGCCACCTCTCTCCAAGGCGCAGGATCCCCCCGGCGCGTTGCGCTCACACACTCTGCTGGCACACACTTGTCCGCCTTCCGTTTGCTCTGCGCCGCTTTATGCCTTTGCACACACACATGCACCGATGCTGCAGCACTTAGAGCGGGAGGAGGGGAGCAACTGAGTGAGGAGGGTGTAGAGAAGGGGAGAACTTGGAGGGTGAAAAAAAAGCAAGGATTACAGAATGGGTTTTTTGAGGGGTGGGGGGCGTATTCTGTCAGTGTTGATGTTCCAGAGTTGAAACCGGAGTCACCCGAGAGAAGAGGATGACACCAAGAAAGGCATGCATCAAGTAGCGATGTAGCAGGCTTGGATGCTCGGAGTGAATGAAACACCAGGAGTGGAGGGGAATCACAAAAAGGAAAGGCTGAAACAGAGGAGGTGTGTTAGAGAATACTGAGCAGACGAGTGGTGAATACACACATGCGTGCGCGCAAGCTAGCAAACAGACGTGCAGTGACTGATGGGAGCCAGGCGCAGGGTGAGGATTGTAGTGTGTGTGCAGAATTGGGTCGAAGGGAGTGAAGAAGGGAGGAGAGGAAAAGAGGATGGAGGAGGAGAGGAGCGGGTGTTGAATCATTGTGTCTTGGGTGATTATTTCCTGCTTTCTCTTTCACACACACACTCGACTGCAGGTGGTGCACAGGCTCGTTTCTCTGCTGCAGTCTCTCTACGCTTCAGTGGGAGCACATTTTCACTGCAGAACGCTTTTCTCTGCTGCCCCCACCACCACCACACACGCACACTCCCCGCTTCCATCTCCATACCCTAACCGCCCTTCCACCCAACACACGTCGACACACCAACGCAATCACAACACAATTGAGCAATGAGTGAGGGAAATAAAGTGCGGAGAGGATGCTGCGTCCGTCAACCAAAGGCACCTCAGTTTGAGAGGTGGGGGTGTTAAAGCAACCTTTAAAAAAAACATAATTTGATTGGTTTGGATCATAAACAATCATGGAGTCAAATATTTCTTAGATCATTATAAACATGCTTTCAAAGCTACTCATAGGCCAATGTATCGTCATTACCTTGCAAGTAAGGCTTCAAGACTTTGAGTGAGAGTCCAAATCACATGTAAATCAAATTTCAAGACTCTAGTAAAAAGGTCGAGTCAAGTCGCAAGTTCAAGTCAAATTGCATGTCTAATGTCTTAGTCACAACTACCCCTTCAGGTGGATGGTTTTAACGCTCTTTTTTATTTCTGCAGGCATGCTGCAGGTGACAGGTCACAGTGAACACTTACACAACACACAAAACTATCTGCTTTGCTAAATGGTATTTCCAATTTCAAGACACTGGTAAGAAGTTTGAGTCAAGTCGCAAATTCAAGTCAAATTAAATCGCAATCAAATGTCTAGAGAATCAACTCAAAAGCTATGTACACACCGACCACTTTCAATGAAAAATCTATGTAAACGCTCATAAGCCTACATTTTGGGCTTCCGCGATACAAACTCAATGATCATGTGTCGCTACGCTAGTTTTTAAGTCAGTTTTAGGTCACTACGTACGCACCAGGCGTTCATTGAATGCACACCTAAAGTTCAACCAGTTGACCTTTTCACTGCTTGAACACTAAGCAGCTGAATTTGACCAAACAGGGACTCAAATTTGGTAGTGTTGTATGAATAGCATCCTTTTCAAAACACAGAAGTGCCAAGTGTTTAAAAATCCATCATGAAGCAGAAATTAAAAAGTAAAGGTGGGATTCTGTGACACCAAGTCTTTCATATATCAGAATAGAGCTGTGAAAGAAAAACAGTAAGACAACATTTGTGAGATTTGCACCACTTTGACATTTCGGACATGTGCTAGTAAACAGTAAAAAAAAGAAGAAGAAGTAGAAGGCCCTTTCTACCGCTCCCTACTGTCCAGTGTGAACACAGTATACTAAAAGTAAGTCCTTGATTATGCAGCACATGCCAGTTGTGTACGTAACGTCAAGGTTCTAGTCAATCACCCAGGTCAAGTCAAGTTTCAAATGTCTGGTCAAACACACTCACGCACGGTTGCCTAACTATGGTGCCAATCTATAACCACCAGGCGCAATGTGGGGTTCGATGTCTTTTCCAAGGATTTCACAATCCATGGGTGGGAACCACGCCTGTGATTCCCAATCAGAGGCTGGCCGCTCTACCTGTTGACCTGTCTACCTGTGCCCAACAGCCACCTTTTCACGTTAATCCTGAAACTCAAGTCAGATCAATGTCTTAGATCCAAACATCCAGTCAAATCCTAAACAACTGATGAGGGAGTACAGACTTCTGAATATTTTGAATGTCCAAGTCAAGTCTCAAGATTCTCGTAATCCACCCAGATCAAGTTCCAAACGTCTGGTCACCTTAAACACACATCAGCTTTGCAACTAGTCTGATGTCTTAAAACCAAAAATCAATTCAAGTGCTAAGTATTTGATGAGGGGATTAATACTTTAAATTAATTTCTCACATCTGAGATAACTCCAAAAGAGGAAAACAAACTCTGGTGACAAGTATAACCCTGGGCTCACACTGTATGCAGTCCGGCCCCGGTGCGGACGCCGGAGCGGTCTAGCCACAGCAGGTAACCCACACTGACTATGGTTGGCAGACATCCTCTGCTGCCCACCTTGCGGACCTCTAAACTCACGTAGCTTCACACGAGAACCTGCCATTTAAATATGACATCATTACGAAAAATAGATTTTTTTGTGAAAAATGTACCGGATGCACTTCACATTCGCTCGCATGGTTTCTGGTTCATGACATTAATTGCCCCAACTTCACAATAAAGTACTACAGATCAGCTCCGGTGTCCAAAAAAATTAGAAATCAACTAAACTAATAAGGAGCGCCGCAGAGGCTGGACCTGACCGAATGCAGTGTGAGTGCCTCTCGCACTTTTCATGTTATGTAAAGATGCCAGCGTCCGCACCAGAGCCGGACCGCATGCGGGGTTAGTCTACAACTAAGTGAAATCTCATGCCAGGAGGAGGAAAGTCTAGTTGGGATATCCAGTCATAAAATTTAAAATGAGTCCCAAGGCAACATCTACTTAAGCCAAATTGTCAACATTCACCATTTTTATTTAAAATGCAAGTCAAATCTCACACATCTGAACAAGAATCTGAGCTGCTTTTCTCTATGTCAAAATCACGTTGATTGGGCACACTGTTGAACAGCTACAGTATGTCAAAAAGCATCTGTTCTTTAGGCGTCACCGGTGACATCTCTGGTGTTAAAGGGTTAAATCTGCAATCTTCTTTCATCATTCCTTAATCTTTATCCATATCCTAATTTAGACCAAATGCAGATGCACAATATACAAAATCAACAACATTCATTCATTCATTCATTCATTCATTTTCCAATCCGCTTTATCCCTTTTGGGGTCACGGGGCTGCCGGAGCCCAACCCGGCTACTCATGGGCGAAGGCAGGGCACACCCCCGGACTGGTCGCCAGTCTGTCGCAGGGGCATCAACAACATATTTAATTAATACGGAAATAGCATAAGCGGCTGGATAATTCAGTTGGTTGCATGTAGGACTGGCTCATAGAAAGCCAGGGTTTGTTACTGAAATAGAACACGAGTGTATAATGGTAAAGTTTCATCTTTTTACAGCCTCTGTGACAAGACTTATGCCTCGTTTCCACTGAGCGATAAGGTACGGTCCAGTGTTTTGAGCTTTTATATTAAAAAATTGACCCATTAGGTTGGACAGAACCGTACCATTTTTGGGCCCCCGTTGGTTTTAGGTATATAGAAAAATGGAACAGACCGGTTAGTGTGGAGCTACACTTGAAACCCGTTGATTGGTGTAAAGGCATTATGACAAAAGAAAGCACCAAGAAAGCCGCCCGCAATCTACTGTCCAGTGACCATCAATGGCGCTGCTATGGAAAGAGTGAGCTTCACCAACTTTCTGGGTGTACGCATCTCTGAAGACCTGTCATGGAACAACACCACATCAATGGCAAAAAAATAGCCCAACAATGCCTGTACTTCCTCTGCAAACTGAAGAAGGCAAGAGCTCCTCCCCCCATCTTGCAGACCTTCTACAGTGGAGCTATTGAGAGCATTTTAACCAGCTGTATCTCCATGAGGTATGCACCGCGTCCTGCAAGAAGTTTCTGCAACGCATTGATGTATTGATGTCTTCCTCACTGGCCTCTCAGACATCTACCACTCCTGCCTCACCCGCAAAGCAATCAGGATTGCAGTTGACCCATCCCACACATGTCAGAGCCATTTGAGCCTGAACTTCTCTCAAACAACATGAGATGCATTGTATATACGAAGTACCAAAAGCCAAAAATAAGCTTCTGGCTGACCTGCATTGTTATTGATGATGGCGTCAGCCCGCATACACCGTGAAGGTCCAACTTTGAGTGGAAACGGTCACATGAATTGCCTTGTCCATTTTTAAATTGCACCGGACATCTTGGTGGAGATGAGACCTTATAGTCTGTTTTACCTGTGTTACTATGGCAATGTGGCACCAGAAAGAAGTATTTCTCAAAAGGCTTAGGTTCAAGCATGTTGCTAAAGCAGTTTATGAATGGATTTAGAATGTTTATAACATGTTGTATTCAACAATAAACATGAATTAGCATTTCTGACGTGTTACTGACTTAATTTGCATAAACTGCACCACATGCACGTTTCCACTATTCTCCAGGCTAAGTTTTTATAAATTCATTGTGAAAGAAGAACTCTGTTGTCTCCATTTCCTGTAAGAATGTTTCCAATTGAACTCTTTAGCAGAGCTAGAGTGAGAAATGTGTATTTTGGCGGCATATATTCTGGAGCACTGTGTGTACTGTACATCTCAGTGTGAGACTGGGCAAGTGTCCCACTCTCTTGGCAATGCGCTGACCTTTCTCATTAGGCATAAGCAACTTGCATAATCACTGCTGACTTCTATTGACTGGCCTGTCACGCTGCCTATCTGTTTGAGTGGAAACCATGTGAAAAAGTGCCGGCTGCCAACAAAACTTCTCCCCTGGTGACTTTCTCCTGTCATCTGAAGCGGTGCTGGAATGATTCCATTAAGTGCAGAAAACAAGGATGCTATTGCATTAAGGGAAATTGCAAGTATTTTCATAGCAATGACTGTAACCTAAATACAATTTTAAATAGCAAAAAAGTTCATTTTTCGAATTTTTATATGAAAAGTTTTGCAACATCTAATGCGTTGTTCGTATGTGCAAGAAAAAAAGATAATTGTCGCTACAAGCAAATGCGTATGAGTAAATGTGTTTTTTTTTTAAAATATAAAGTAACATTATAATTTAATTTGTCAACAGAATATTTGTTTGTTTTTTTTAATAATTGTCCAATTAGTCATTTTGGTGCATATATTTCAAGCAAAATCCATATTTTTGGCTTAATTTTGTTAGGAGTCCATGGGACAATGACTGAATGGGATGGCGGATGAACTGTTTGGGAATTATTATTATTTTTGTAATTGCATTTTTTCTTTCCAAACGCTTGAAATGTTCCAGTATTTGATGCAAACCAGGAAGTACCCGCTGCAGTTCCTCTAAATGACCACTAGAGCCTGGTGCCAGAATGTATTTGTCAGATTTTATTAAAAAATAAACATGTACAACTTGGTGTCAAAGAATTTTTTCATGTTTATTTATTTTTTTTTCTCAATCATGATGAGCTTTTGGGAGAAAAAGGCCTTAAATTATTTTCATTATATCTCAAACTTCTGCATCATTCGAAACAGGAAGTACCCCCCCCCAAAAAAAAAAATAAGAAAACAAAATCATATAAAACTATTGAGAAATAACAGCTATTACACAGTCATTACCTTTGTCAGAATAACCATTCTCACTCTGCTACCTTTTTTGCTCATCCAACTTGTTTTCATGTTTGTTTGTTTTTTTGTGTTGCAAGTTACAGTATTCAATTAATTAACTGGCCAACCAGAAGCTTCAGTAAAACTTTATGATCTGACATTAAACATTTAAAACATTTGACTGATAGAACCTCCTGAGCTTGCTTTCAAGTGGTAAGGGTGTGGACTTACCAACAAGCTCACTCCTGACTAGTGAGACTGGTTGTCATAGAAATGTTGACTCAGACAGACTTGGACCAATCAATGCTCACTGATGCTGTCTGGCTCCAACATGGCGACAGCCGTATCGTGAAAAAAATGGTGACTGAATTGACTTCATTTTGCTGGAGCCAAGTAAGCCATTTTCAACGTGTGACATCACACTCACTCAGTCCAGTTCTCTTAAATAGTCAATGGTTGAACCAAAAACCCATGTTTTTATTTTTTTAAGCAAACACACCGACTTAGTATTTTATGTGTGATTTGATTGTGTTTCCACTTTCCTAGCAACAAACTTTTTCTCAAACAGATCACTGTTTTCTGGTTTTAGTCATGTTCCCCCAAAGGCAGCGACGTTTTAGAAACCACCATTCCTAATCCATAATAATCTGGGTTTTCAAAAACACCTTGTTTTCCCTTAAATTTTGTTTCATCAAATTGAAATCAGGAGAGACCACCTCTGCAGAGACGGAGGTGACCTGAGTCGCCTGTGATCAATGCTTCAGTCTATTAAGTGAAGGTGCTGTGATCAGTAAATCTCAATGATGTTTGTTCACAGGAGTTGAGCGATCTCGGGTTCCTTTCCGCAGGAAAATGAATGAGAGTTTATTCATGATTCTACATTTGGAACATGGTGAATCCGAGGACTACTAAAGGTAAAATTTGAAGATGGGAAAAAAATCTCGACATGGCAGCCTCATCTTTGAGAGGAGAAAGTGATGATCGGGGACACTGAAGCACGTGGATGGCTTAGAGTGGACTTCTATGAGCGATGACACATCTGGGGCCTGCTGCCATGGGAAATTCAGTTATCTTGAAACATCTACTCGCTCACAATACACACTTGGGACCACATTCAACCTTTACTCTAACTGAGAAAGGATAAAAGAGAGCAGGAGTAAAAGGTGACTAATAATTGTCAATATTTACCAGTTGGCCTTTGGAAATAGACAACCATAGTTGCTATTTTACAAAAGAGGTTTAGTTAGGTTTTTATTAAGTGTGTCTTTATTTTTTCTTGTTAAAAAGCACATCTTGATGTCATTAGAACAGGGTAGTGGTAGTAGAGCGGTTGACTTTTGATCGAAAGATTGCAGGTTTAGTTCTAGCTGAGCCTGCCTTTGTGTCCAAGTGTCCTCGGGCAAGACACTGGACCCGGCATTGCTCCTGGTGGTTATAAATTGGCGCCAGTGTGGAGTTTTAGCTCCATTGTTGACATTTTTTGAAGTACCGTACCTATTCAACTGTTTATGCAATTAAAGGTAATACTAGCAGATCGTGAAGCTGATGAAAACAGTCTTATGCCGATATGCAACAGTGACAGCAGTGAAGCGCTCACGTAACCAATGTAAATCAGATGATTTTTGCGTGGAGAAAAGTACTCCTTTTCTCTGTCTGCAGACTTTGTTTCAGTCTTTCTTCAGCTAATATTGAGGCAAGTAAGTTGAGCTGGAGTCATCTACAGGTCAGAACATATTTGACTTTTATGTTTGCTTCATTTAGTTGTTTGGACGTCCATGATCAATCAATTCTCAAAGTCTTAAATGTTATAACCAACCAGTACCTTGGACCGGTCCCGCTGGGCCTAGCGGTTCAACGAAGATCTTGCAGTTCATTCCCAAAGTATTATGAATTTCCTGAGAAGCTTGGCATGTTTGGCAATTTCAGCATTCCTTCTCGCCAGATTCTTTCAGATTTTTCCTTCGGATCATCAGAGCTAGCTTGTGCGTTTGATTCACAAACCTGATAAGAATCGCTGCTTTATCCGTCTCCTTTCACCTGGCAAGCAGGTGGCAGATCTCGATGGCGCAGATCCAGGCAAATCCCTTTAAACGTGAGAAATAATTCAATTTGGCATTCCAGCAGCGCTATAGCTTCGATGCTAACAGCATCTGCGCTAGCTCTTGCTTGGGGTTTGAGATCCAGTGAGAATTATATTATCAATTCTTGCAAGTCAATGCTGATATATGACATAAGCTAAAAAATAGACTATTCCTTGACGATGTGTCTTATAATCTGGTGCGGAAAATATGGTAGTCAAGTATTTTCCTTCAATTGAAAAAGTAAATTGAACACACCAAAAATAATGCTTAAACCCACATACGCATGGTCTTGTTGACTCAGTAAGTCCTGCACGGGAGTTAGAGGTAGACTCCAATCAGCAACCATCTGAATGGAGACAGTTGATGTTGTTGGGCAGGCAGAAAGTAATCTGTGATGTGGGCATCCCCGATAAGCTGCAATCAGGTATCAGGCAGACAACGGCGGTGTAATGCAACTCAACAGCAGCGCTATCGTCGAAATCAGCGTCCACTCCAATGTCAAATTAAAATCGACCTCCATCTCCCTAATCTGGCCCTTCAAACGATGCAAACTGTGCTGCTGTTACCAGTAAACTTTCATTCTGGGATTGTACATTGTCACATCTATGTGTTTGTCCCAATTCATGAACGCATTTACGAAAATATGGACCCTACCAGCTTTCTTGCTTGGTGAAATAAAAATGTTCAGAACTAACAAACCTTTTATTGTACAGTGCACTTGTGTTTATCACCTGATGTGTGCCTGCAATGCTGCAGCAAGTCACTGAATCGGGACCACTTTTACTCAGAGCTAGTTTGGAGGAAAAAAAAGCCTGAGGGGATGCTATTCAACCCCTCCTTCTGTCCAAACATCCAGCTCATTGCTCACGTCCTGCTGCTGACTTGGCTGTTTTCCAGAGTGCTTTTAGCCTCCCTAATGTTGCTACCTATGTAGGTTAAAGACCCCCTCGTGATCAAAAAAAAAAAACACCAGTGCCAGGAGAGACATCTCAAGGTGAACCACAGCGTTCACATCATAGGCTGCCCCCTTCTGAGGGGAAAGCGATAAATGGGGCACAAAGAAGAATATTCAGGGAGAGACATTTCAGCTGTGGAACAGAATAAAGGAAGCATGCCGACTCCTATCTCTTCTTTGGAATCATTCTATTCTCGTCCGTAGCTTAATACCTCACATCAAATTTACGTAAGCACGTGTGGGAAAGCCGTTCATGGAAGACGAACCCTTCTCCAGTTAATCCCCTCGTTTCGACTGCTGCGCTTTGGAATTTTCATTCCCCCTTAATTCCCTAAATGAAGGGGAGAAAGTCGATGTGAAATGTACGGACCCTTACTCAGTCTAATTATACACATTTATCACCAATCACAGTCTCAGATTAGAATGCCGACTGCAGAAGCTTTGTTGTACAGTAAGGTGAAGTGGTGGATCAGCGCAATCCTGTTTATCTGTGCAGAAGAGGAAAAAAAAGACTCAGCAGAGTGATATCATGATAGGGGCAATTTACAGCGCAGAGGATAAAGATTAGAGAAAATAAAGGCAGGAGGAGAGTACATTTGGCACAGAACTACCGTCTTCTGGTTAATCTGGCTAAGGGTTTTAAACCAATCAAGAACAGCCAGAAATGGTGCTCTTAATTTGAAAAAGTAAAACAAATTTTGATTTTGTTTTTAATTTAAAAAGATTTTGCAGTTGTAGTATTAATATTTAAAATTGATGTATTTTACTGCGGTGAAAAAATAAATTTCAATGAACAATCATCTGGTGGCCAAGTAGAAACATTTTGACTTCCTGGTTGAAGCTGGTATGAAAACCAAGCTGCTGGTTGGTCAGAAAACCAAATGACCACTAGGCAGCTTCTCTGGTTTTTCAAAGCAAAATCCTTTAACTTTATATTAGAGATCAAAATCAGGCTCAAATGTGTGTGTGGCCTTTTGTTTGACAGGTATCAGTCAATTCATTAGTTCTAGACGTAAATTTGCATCATGGGTTTTAGGAACTCCTCTTTGGACAAGTATGTAGGAGCGAATTTGACGGTTACTAAAACAGAGGCATAGGATGTGAATTGCATTTTGTTTGAATGCAGTTTAAAGCTTCAAATACAATTCATTTCTACATTTTACTATTTCAACAACTGGACAATTAACAGCCACCTAGTAAAAACTGAAAAGCTGATACATTTTTAGATGATTTGTATTCAAGATCTAGGAGTGACCAACAAACTACCAACAACATTCTAAATGTATTATTGTCAGGTTTTTTTTGGAAGTTTGCATTATCTTTTTATTCTGTTCTCTTTTACAGCCTTCCATTCCAACAAACTTCCTTTCTACCCTGCCTTACAGTACAGTGCCAATCTGTTATTCCCATATTGCCCAATTGGGGGTAAAAGCCTCATACAGATCATCTATCATATGTTTGCATCCACCAATGTCAGAAAGTGTTGGCCATAAGTTATCTTTGACGTGTCTTCCCTGGTGGTATCTTCGAACACACCCTCACTGTCACTGAGAACCACTTGCTAGCTTGTGCTTGCATTGTGCCAGATAATGGATATGGAGTGTTGTCTTACAATTGTAGAATATAAGACATTATCCAATGGAATTGCTTTGTGGGGTTTTTTTTGTTCTCTTCAAATTAACTGAATGCAAAGTTTTAGTTGGAAGAATATTGACCCTGATCAGAACATGGATTGCCATAATGTTCATTTCCCCAATATCTTATTTTTACAAAAAGAATATAACATAAACTGATGATTTGAGGTGAAGGGAAACTCGCACTCTAAATACAAATATCCAGGTTCTGCGCAAGATATTTTTGGATCTCGTTCTATTTTTAAGTGCTAGAGATACAAGTTAAGGGTTTGTTTGCAATCAATTACAAATATAGACTTTTCCATTTGTCAGTGTTGTCCTTTCAGCACACACACACACACACACACACACACACACACACACACAGGGTACGGAAAGTTTTCAGACCCCCTTAAAATTTTCACTCTTTGTTATATTGCAGCCATTTGCTAAAATCATTTTAGTTCATTTTTTTTCCCTCATTTCCTCTTTTTGGGAAAGATGCAACAAGTTTTTCATAACCTGGATTTGGGAATCCTCTGCCATTCCTCCTTGCAGATCCTCTCCAGTTCTGTCAGGTTGGATGGTAAATGTTGGTGGACAGCTATTGACAGCTCTCTCCAGAGATGCTCAATTGGGTTTAAGTCAGGGCTCTGGCTGGGCCATTCAAGAACAGTCACAGAGTTATTGTGAAGCCACTCCTTTGGTTATTTTAGCTGTGTGTTTAGGGTCATTGTCTTGCTGGAAGGTGAACCTTTCCCCCAGTCTGAGGTCCTGAGCACTCTGAAGAAGGTTTTGGTCCAGGATATCCCTGTACTTGGCTGCATTCATCTTTCTCTCCATTGCAACCAGTCGTCCTGTCCCTACAGCTAAAAAACAGACCCACAGCATGATGCTGCCACCCCCATGCTTCACTGTTGGGACTGTATTGGACAGGTGATGAGCTGTGCCTGGTTTTCTCCACACATACCACTTAGAATTAAGACCAAAAAGTTCTATCTTATTTCTCACCATCTTGGAGTCCTTCAGGTGTTTTTTTTTTTTTTTTTTTAGCAAACTCCATTCGGGCTTTCATGTGTCTTGCACTGAGGAGAGGCTTCTGTCGGGCCACTCTGCCATAACGCCCCGACTGGTGCAGGGCTGCAGTGATGGTTGACTTTCTACAACTTTCTCCCATCTCTCGACTGCATCTCTGGAGCTCAGCCACAGTGATCTCTGGGTTCTTCTTTACCTCTCTCACCAAGGCTCTTCTCCACCGATAGCTCAGTTTGGCCAGACGGCCAGCTCTAGGAAGGGTTCTGGTCGTCCCAAACATCTTCCATTTAAGGATTATGGAGGCCATTTTGCTCTTAGGAACCTTAAGTGCAGCAGATATTTTTTGTAACCTTGGCCAGATCTGTGCCAATTCTGTCTCTGAGCTCTTCAGGCAGTTCCTTTGACCTCATGATTCTCATTTGCTCTGACATGCTCTGTGAGCTGGAAGGTCTTATATAGACAGGTGTGTGGCTTTCCTAATCAAGTCCAATCAGTAGAATCAAACACAGCTGGACTCAAATGAAGGCGTAGAACCATCTCAAGGATGGTCAGAGGAAATGGACAGGACCTAAGTTAAATATATGAGTGTCACAGCAAAGGGTCTGAATACTTAGGACCGTGTGATATTTCTGTTTTTGTTTTATAATAAATCTGCAAAAATGTCAAAAATTCAGTGTTTTTTGTGGGTGCTTTGTGTACATTAATGAGGAAAAGAAATGAACTTCAATGATTTTAGCAAATGGCTGCAATCTAACAAAGAGTGAAATATTTAAGGAGTCTGAATACTTTCTGTACCCACTTTATATGTGTTTGCATATAAAATATGCAAACACTAGATGTTTTATTGGTTGAACAATTGAGAGTAGAAAAAATTGGGTGCAGAAGGCAGCTGCTGGCACCTGTCAAATGATTCTACTCTGATACCGTTCACAGATGAGCCTGAGACTCCCCTCTAAAACTGCAGCCATGACTGTGAGCAATCCATCACCCTCTGGGGAATTCTGGGAAATGAACCATTCTAAAGGCCCACTATATCCAATGGGACAAAACCTCGGGCGGTGTTGGCAAACTGTCACAACACCAGAGATGCCGACATGCACAAACAGACACAGGCAATCTGCACAAAAACTACAGAAAACAGATTGACAGTATGATGAAAGTTGAAGGAAATAGTGCAGTCTGAAGGGCTACACAATTTATGAGAAAATAAACTGCCAATAACATCATGCAACAAAGCTAGCTGACAGATGACCAGATTTATGACAGTGGCTTCCAATGGCGGCTCTCCTGCCCGGCACGGGTGCACTGTTGCCATGGGAGATGTTTATGTAAGCCATGCCTAATCCTGTTAACTGTTACTTCGACTGATGAGCAGCGAAAAGTGTTCAGCAATTCTGCTCTGAAAAATGATTGTTTGTCTGGAAACAAATGGGAAGACAGGGTGGGGTGTTTTAGATGAAAGGCAAAACAAGAGAAGAAAATTAGCAATTGGAGATGAATTCAGTTCAATTAATGTGCTTGATTAACATCAAGTGTTAAGCAGGTCTACAAGTTTTATTAGCGGGTTTTTTTCTGTTAAAATGAACCTAAAATGATCAGGAAGACTTATAGTCTCTGAAATTATAGTGACGTTTGGAGCTGATACAGCTTTGTCCAGCTATTCGTACATAATAAGCAACGACAAGGAAGAAATCCTGCAAAACTGAGCTTGCTCTACAGCCTCCTTTTTTCCCCTTCTGCATTCAGTCCTGTCCCAAAAATGGATCTGATTGTGAGATATTAAGGCCATAAACCTCAACGGCTTTTCTAAAACCTTTTTTCAAATGTCAAACCTTTAAATTTTTTTTGGTGGTCAGATTCCACCAATTTCTCAGCAACAGCAAGAAGGTCTGAGCCTAATTATGCCAATTAAAGAAAGGAGTGTATGAGCGCCTCATTCAAAAGAGGATTATGCAGCTATAAAAGAAAAGCGAGTGGGAGAGGAACGAAACAGCGGGGAAATTGGAAGGTTCATTCACAATGAGATGCTGTATGAAGACTCAGGAATACCTCGGCATAACTCTGGTTTATGTTAAAAGAAAAAACTCCAAACTTTAATTTCAATAGATTGTTATTGTACCTACATTTAAAATCTCCACATAGTGAAATTTTAAAAATAGTAGGGTTAATGGTTTATGTCCTCGTTTTGGTTTGCTGGATAATCTAACTGGTTTCACACTGTAGTGAACTGCACCAGGGATCATTTTCTGGCATACCTTTGCTTTAACCATTTAACACTGGAGATGAAATAACACACCCTCTTTGACATACCGTGACTCTTCGACCATTTACGCGATAAGCGTGAATCAGCTGATTCTGAGAAAAGCATATTTTCATATTGGTTTGCACGTAAATGCAAGACATTATTAACATAAAGAGTAACATTACCTGCTAAAAGCTGCTTCTCTTCGCGACAGAATCAAGCTACTAGCTAATATGTCAAAGACTAGAGAGAGCTTGGACTCTCAGCTCAAATGGATTTGGAATTGTTCGACTCAACCTTTCATTCAGCCTTCTTAAAGTGAAAACTTTACTAAAGTCAGTTAACGATAGTGCAATGTCGCTTTTCTCCGTGACAGAATCAGCGGATTTACAGCAGATTGCTTCAACACATCACCTCTATAAAGTGTTTAAAATCAGCGCAAGACTGCTTTACTATGGTTCAGAATTCACTGGAATTACATTGACTGCGTATATGGTTGAAGAGTCGGTAGTCTAAAGAATGTCAATACTGAAGCTAAAGCTCCTGTGTCAAAGGGTTAGGGTCGACTAGAGTTCTCTTGCTTTTGTTCGCACACTTGACAATGTATACATGCGTTTACATAGACTTTTCATTAAAAGTGGTTGCTTGAACACGGTTTTGAGTCCGGTTAGACGAGAGCATGAGGAGACGGTGTGGTGACCTCATTAATGACTAGCGTGTAGCATAAGGGGACCATATGACAGCGTCATCCATAAATGCGGGAACTACAAGACACCCCTTTAGGATGTGCCCTTACCCTTAACGGGTCCAGACAACCCAAAATCCTGCGGCACCCTAACGGGTCAGCCCTCGTACGGATGCATTTGAAACAGCAGTAAGTACTTGCAGCTGCTTGAGAAGACGAAATATGACATTTTCTGTGTAGAAATAAATCCAGTCCACAAGACAACCCTACAAAACTCAACAATCTAGCTTAAAAAAATAACATGTTTATTTCTTTTCCTATCTTTTATGTTGAAATTGTTTCATGGCTCCCATCTGTAGTATGCCAGTGAAAACGCTACACAGCAGCGCAGCCTCTAGTCCATTAAAAGCAGTTTTGTTCTACTCAGCACGTCATCATCACTTTGATCAGCCTCTGCTGATCACAGCACTCAGAGGAACATTAAAACACATGCTGCACAGAGGGACTTGGCTCTCCGTTGCTGTTTCCTCCTCCCCGTTCATACCTCCAGTCCAGGCACACTTGTTTGGCCGCTGGGACACAACAATTCCCAGAGGTTTTGGACATTTTGCAAGGAACAAACCGGTCGACCTTCATCAACGATTGGAGTTAGTAACGTATCGTTTGTTCTCCCTCTTTTGATTTTCTCCTTTATGAAAAGCAAAGCGGTACAGCCGACATTTCTGCTGTGCACGTGAAAACGCGCATATAGATAAGCAGTTTTTTTGTTGATGAGAAGCGCTGTAAAAAGGGCTATTAGCTCCCAGCAGCCAGCACAGCACTGCAGCTCAGTCATGTATAACGCTCCAATACCTTAGACCCGACGCCACATTTACAAACACACCATCAAGTCATCCCTGGCTCAATGAGAAATCGCACAACTCCCTCATGTTTGCTTCTACCCGCATTACCACTACACAACATTTAGCACATCTTTGGACCTTGCCGGTTTTTGGCATCTGCCCAAAGTCTGTTTTAACGGAGACAGATTGGTTGTCTTGGTAGCTGTTTTTCTCAGATGCCAGAAACTGTACCCCGAGCTCATTAGAAAAGAGACAAACCAGCAGCAGTCAACGGCAAGTTCTGTGCCAGCCCAGCAGGAGACACAGTCGGGGGGATGCAGAGACGAGACGGAAGCTGTGCAGTGAGATGTCCAGACATGGACATACAAGACAGTAAAGAAAAAAGGTCTATAAGAAGACCTCAAAAAGTCGGACTAAACTTAATTAAACGTTAATTACTTACAAATTTTTATCACTGGAGTAGGTTTTTTCATTTGTTTTTTGAGATACATAAAAATTGCATCATAGCTGTAATTGTGCAACACGAAATAAAATGTTGAACATATTGACGATTAATTGGCATCGCACAAAATTTACAGAAAGAAAGGTTAATTGGGCCAGTTTTTGCAATAAAGTGCTGTGCTGATTCTTGTCTTTTTGCCCTAACCACTGGTGCTTGTAAGACATTCTGTGTTTTTGTTAGCCATAGACATACTAAATTTCAAAGAAAACTTAATAAAACAACCACATCACAGTACAAATAATTTTTTTTCTTTTGAGGGAAATTTTAGTGCTATGTCTTGGATATCACAATGCTTAGATAGTGTTTTCAAAAGTGTAAATATCACCTTTCTTAATTTCAAAACATGCATTTTTTGTTCCACATCAGACACAAACCGCACGTACTGTAATGTTCCAGTTCTTCGAATAACCACTAGGGGCTGATGTCAGAAGGGACAAGTTTACCATCATTTAGAAGTACCAAATGTTGCAGTTTTATAAATGGCCACTCGAGGCTGGTGTCAGAAGTGTGAAGTCTCCATTGCTCATAACTGCCAAATGTTGCAGTTCCTCAAATGAGTAGTGGAAGCTGGTCTTATAAGTGAGAAGTTTCCCATTATTTAGAAGTACGAAATTCCTCAAATGGCCACTGGAGTTTTTATAATGTAGTTCCTCAAATGG